>JAYESA010000008.1:86172240-86452240 GCA_036927795.1 Iris macrosiphon
ATATTAATACAAATATTTATAATAAATACACAATTAACCAAATTAAAATAAAAAATAACCTGCCCTAGAAATGGGGTAGTGACAGGACTATATGGTTAGGCCATTACAAACAAGACCAACCCGGAGGGTTGGGTTAACTTAATCAGAGCTAATTTTTGTTGCCCCTTGACCCTTATTGACATAATATAGGTTTATGTTGAGTTTAGACTGGGTCGTCCCTAAGAAAAACAAAAAGCCAGAGGAGTTGCCATATGGAGAGGGTTGTCCAAGTCCGAAGTCTTATCAAGCTTAACCCTGGGCGGCCCTAGATACAAACCCTAGTACACCAAGTAATTACAATTAAAAATATACTCCTAGACTTTCTATAATTGAAGAGTTTCTATGAAAAAAATTCTTAATTAAGGACTTCCTATAATTACGTATTTCCTTAATTAAGAACTTCTTATAATTAAGTTGTTCAACACTCTACCTCAGGTTGGTGCATATATAGATAGATATCACTCATCTCAAACTTAGACAAGAAACTTGTGAACACATTACTGGCAATAGTCTTTGTAAGAATGTCAGCTAACTGGTCTTTTATTTTGATTGGTGGTTCCTTAATAATTTTATTTTCTATCTTTCTTTGATGAAGAACCAATTAACTTCCATATACTTTATTCTATCATATTGAACTGGGTTATATGAAATATCACGTACAGCTTGGTTTTTACTGAACAACTTTATTGCTGAGAATTTCAATAACCAAATCCTAAATAAATTTTGAATCTATAATATTTCACAAACACCTAGAGCCATTATACGGTATTCTGCCTTAATGCTAGTTCTGACAACGACATTCTGCTTCTTGCAAATTCATGTAACTAAACTAACTCATACAAATATAAAATAACCAGATTTAGACCATCTATCTGTTGGAAATGAAACGGGAAAACCGTTCCCCAAACCAGAGTACCTACGAGAGAACCGAAAAAAATGCACAAACCAAAAAATAGCAAACACAAATTGCAGACACAAAGATTTTTATGTGGAATATCCAGATAGGAAAAACTACAGGACAATTGGTGTCCAACTCTTAAGAGCCTCCACTAATGGAATAAAGAGATTACACCATCTACAAGCTCCTCACCGATCCAACACAGATTACCGTAACTCTTTGGAACAAAAAATAGATTACAACCACGAAGAAAAAAGATAATAAAAAAATCCCAAATTTATCTTCTTCTCCGAAACGGCCTCCAATCCTTCTTTCTCCTCTCCAAAGTTGCAATTACACTTTTGCTATATTTTTTTCTCTTATTTTTTTCATATTGTTGTATATTGCATGAGCCTTTATATAAACCCTTTCATAAATTAGGGTTTCTATATGAAAATCTATATATGGAAGCCAAAAATATTTATGGAAATCTATTTACATTATATCATATATTTAATGGAAACCAGATCATAAATTGACTTGCCATAAATTGGAAATCCAATTATATGGAAAGTTAATAAATAAACGATCCAATCATAAATATATAATTAAAGTCAAAGATGGAAATCCCATATAATATTTACTTACCATAAATGTTTCAATACATGACGCTCGATGCACTTTTCGAGCTTTTTTAGCACATGGATGTCGCTCATCACAGTCCGGGCTATTCTCCATATAGGTTGAGAACCCCACCCACTCCAACAAACCTTCCCCTTCACAATTATATGGAGGGGGTCGTCATCCCGACGATTCGCCTGTAATACTCAAATTTTTTCCTTGGAAGAATCTTTGTTAACATGTCTGCCCCGTTGTCATCTGTATGAACCTTCTCAACAGTTGCTTCCTTCTTTTCAACAATATTCCGTATCCAATGATATCGTGTCTCAATGTGCTTAGACCGACTATAAAATATCTGGTTCTTCACAAGGTGAATAACACTCTGACTATCGCAAAGCAAATAATACTGCTATAGTTTTAGCCCAATTTCCTGCAACAACTTCTTCATCAACATCAACTCCTTGCACGCCTCCGTCTCCGTAATATACTCTGTCTTTGTCGTTGATAAGGCAATATACTTCTGCAACCATGACTGCCACGATACTGCTCCACCAGCAAACATTATCACATAGCCCAAAGTTGATCGCCTCATGTCTACATCTCCAGCCATATCGGCATCAATATACCCAACCAGCTTTGGCTCATCACCACTAAAATAAATTCTCCAATCGATAGTACCCTAAAGATATTATAGAATTCACTTGACCCCACTCCAATATACCCTTCTAGGATTGAAAGTATACCTGCTAAATATGCCAACTGCGTGAGCGATGTCTGGTCTCGTACACATCATAGCATACATGAGATTCCCCACAGCTGAGGCATATGGAACTCGTTTAATATCTTCCTTCTCATACTCAGTAGATTGAAATTTCTCCTCAGTGAACTTAAAGTGAGCCGCAAGGGGGTTACTCACTTTCTTCGACCTGTCCATCCCGAAATGCTGAAGTACCCAGTCAATATACTTCTTTTGGGATAAGTGTAGCAGCTTGGACTCTCTCTCTCTCTCAGCTGATCTCCATCCTAAGAATAGTCTTCGCTGTGCCCAAATCCTTCATAGAGAAGTCCACGCCCAGTTGGCGCTTTAACTCTGCTATCCTAGTGGCATTCCGATCTACCAGTAGCATATCATAAACATAGAGCAGTAAAATGATAAAATCATCCTCGACAAAGTACCTCACAAATACATAGTGGTCCGACGTGGTCCGTGCATAACCATACTCCCCCATAAATGACTCAAACTTTCTGTACCACTGCCTCGGAGCCTGCTTCAGACCATACAAGCTCTTCTTCAACCGATAGACCAAATTCGACTTTTCTTTCCTACAGAATTCCTCTGGCTGCTCCATGTACAACTTCTCCTCAAGATCACCGTAGAAGAATGTCGTCTTCACGTCCATCTGCTCGACCTCCAAGTCAAAACTGGCTTTCAATGCTAGCACCACCATAATAGACGACTGCTTGATGACTGGAAAAAAAGATCTTATCATAATCTATGCCTTTTCACTGACCGTAGCTTTTAAATACCAGCCTCGCTTTGTATCGAAGGCGAGTAGCATCATTTGTCTGCTTCACTCTGAATACCTATCGATTCTTCAAAACCTTCTTGTCCTTTGGCAACCGCACCAGATCATAAGTAGAGTTGGCCTCCAAGGAACTTATCTCCTCCTGCATGGCCTCCATCCAATCCTGCCTGTGTTCGTCTTCCATAGCCTCTACAAAATTTTTGGGTTCTCCCCCGTTAGTTAGTAGCACATACTCACCCGGTGAGTATCTCGTAGATGGTCGACGTTCTCTATCGCTCCTTCTCAATTGAACCGCTAGTGCTGGCTGTATACCAATAATCTCCTCCTCAAAAACTGCCTTCTCGGCTTGCTTATCCTTTTGAAGATCTTCCTGACCACCATCAGCAGGCTGTTGATCAAGGTTTGGAGCAACTTCATATACTGGCTCCCCCATAACCAGATCCTTTGAGATGTCCTCTGGAAACTGCTTGAAGCAAAATGACTGTAACTCAGTAAATTTCTCAGTCTCAGAAGGCATCTTGAAATCCTGAGTGTTGGTCATAGTCTGATCCTCGACGAATACCATATCCCTGCTTATGTAGAGCGTTCTTTCCACTGGGTCATAGAATCTATAGCCAAACTCATCCCGACCTTAACCGACAAAGATGCATCGCCTCGTCTTCGGCTCAAGTTTGGATCTCTTGTCCTTCGGTACATATACGAAGGCCTTGCAACCAAACACTTGTAGGTGATTATATGATGGCTCTTTTATGTACCATACTTTGTCAGGCATATCATCCTGCAAAGGAGCACTAGGAGCTAAATTAATAATATAAGCAGCTGTGTAAAGTACCTCACCCCAATAGCTGCCCGACAAGTTTGCTTCTGACAGCAAATATCGTACCTTCTCCATCAGCGTCCTGTTCATCCGCTCCACTACATCATTGAGCTAAGATATCTTTAGCGGAGTCTTCTGATGTTGTATCCCTTGCTCTCTACAATATGAATTAAAGAGACCGATATATTTACCGCCATTGTCTGACCGAACATATAGTAGCTTATTGCCCGTATCCCTTTCAACGGAGGCCTGAAACTCCTTGAAAGTAGGCAGCAACTAATCCATGTTCTTTAAGGCATACAGCAATATCTTTCTGGAATAATCATCAATAAACGTTAAAAATAAGAATCACCAGCAATAGATTTTACCTTCGTAGGACCACAGACATCCGAGTGAATCAACTCGAGCAACGTAGGCTTCCTTGAACTTGGGTGACTTTAGAAAATACCCTATTTTGCTTTCCCGCCAAACAGTTCGTGCATCTCTCCAATTTTGTAGACTTTAGCCCTGGAATCACCTTCCTGTTCACCAAGTAGCTTATCCCCTTCTCGTTGATATGGCTGAGTCGCCTGTACCCCAACTCGGTGACGTATCAGTAGCTGCGTTCACCTCTTGTGCCCCCTATGTGCTCCATTCCATATAGTAGAGTCTCAACCTCTTGCTTTCTCTGGAAATCACCAACGAACCTCTGGAAAGCTTTCACTGACTGTTCTCGAAGAGATTGAAGAAACTCTCATCATCCAACCTTCTAAATGATACCAGGTTGAAACGGATATCTGGGATAAGACGAATATCTTTGTAAGCCCCCTAATTTTTGAATAGGATTATTTTGGTATTTTTTAATTTATTTTAATTATTTTATTTAATTTAATAGATTTGAGTAGTAATTTCTAAAACATTTTTTTAGATGTATGATCCTTTGCCATGACTTTGATATTTTGAGCAATGTACGATATTTTTCCTTCCAACCAAATTTATAATATTAATCTTGATTCAGTCTAATATAGTTAGAACATAGATGTTGCATTTATTTGATCTCTTCCATGCTCCAAAAATATTGACGAACGTCTAGAATTACGGTTACCGTAAAATTGTCTCCTTTTGACTAGAACTTGATCCAAACCCAACCCAAACACATGTAGACATGTAGTGCACCCAAATATCCCCATGAAAATATTATATATATATATATATTTAAATTAATTTATTTTTATTTATAGGAGTTCTATCTATAGAAAGTGGTATTGGTGGCATCCTAGTTGGCAAATTACTACCTAACCAATTCTCTAACTGTCATGCCCCAGTCCCAAAATACGTGGGACCAGACACGTGGCAATGGCCATCTGGTACGACTTCGTAGGGCTTTCCTATTTAATGGACCCGACGAAGCGCACTTACGCTGTCCATGGTCAAGTGATCCAATTAATAATCTATTTCTAACTTGCAACAACTAAAACTAAATCTTAGTCCATGGTAAATAATCTCAAGAAAGAACGATACGCATCATAAGTCTGCAACCCAATAATACATCTGTTCGAATAGACCAAAAGAACAACATAGGTCTATAAAAACTAGGCTATAAAAGCAGAATCAAAAATGGAAAGTAGTACATGACTGTAATGGCTAAATATGTAAAGATACCTGCAACGATGTCCACACACCCTAGATCAAGCATCCTACAAACTACGCAAATAACCTGGAAGGGAACCATATCCTCAAGGGGACGTAACAAGATACAAAAATATATGCCATAAAGTAAATACTATGAAAACTCGAGGGTGAACTAACCAGCTAAGTGAAATACAATTTGAGGACAACTTAGTGCGTATGGGAAGTGTAGGCTAGACATATGCTGACGTAATTCACCAATCACCGTGACTGGCTAGTATATGCCATAAATGCCCCTATAACAAGGGCACTCTGCAATATAATAACGACCTGCTCCGAAGAGCATGGTATTTGTACATGTAACGTCTATCGTTCCAAAGAACGTAGAATCTGCATAGCATAACGTCCATATCGCTCCGTAGAACGTGGAATCTGAATATTATAACGTCTATATCATTAAGTCGAACGTGGAATCTGAATAAAGGAAGTGGGTGTCCCATATGCCTACTAGTCGTCCTCCCCACCCGATGCCAATGTACAAGTCACGGATACGACGTGAACATCTCGTACTATAATGCAAGTAACTAAAAAAATATACAACTAAGCTAAATATCGTCACACGTGCTGCTCATACTGATGGCCAGTCAAGCATGAAGCACGCGTCCCTATATAAACTCACTCTATGTCATGCAAAGATACGTGTCAAGGCCTGGGGAGTCATATTGATAACTTTACAACTTTAGGTGGGTCCACTAGACACTATGTCAAACACAAGTCCTAACGTCAACGCTTTCGTTGACTACACCCGAGTCTTTTTCGAACGTGCACAGTTAAATACAATATTAAAATAATAAAATATGCAACTAAATAATAACTAAATTTAAACAGTACAACAAGGCAAGGTATACTTGCTTGGGTCCTTAAACTGTGAGTGCCAATAACCTGCTCCCAAAGTCTCGCAGGACGATCCAATGCTCCTATATATATAATATAATACAATATAGCATCAGTTGTTACACTAGCACACACACAAACACGATTACACTGAACTCAGAAACTACACAAGGCAGGGGTGGTACTAGTCAACTAGCAGGGTCAAGTGTGCGTGTCTAAACGCACAGGTGTCATGTCCTCGAATACTGTGCCTAACAAGACAAACAACTAACACTAACACTAACACAATGTCCAAATCTCTAAATCTCGTGTAGCACTAACACATGGTCTAGCTAGTAGGTGAAGGTACACATAAGGCAGTGAATTCAAAAATACGTTTTAATACATAACTATATATATATTACCTTAGTATATTAGCTAGTATTACTCAATACTTATAATTATATTAATACACCCAGGTCTACACAACATATATAAATATGTGATATTCACAACTAATAAATTAATTTCCATGAAGTAAATACTAAACCTAATTACTATTAAAGTAATTATTAACCTAATTTCTCATGAAGTATTCATATATTTAAACCTAATTATCATACACACATGCATATACACGTAACAACTATTAGGTTTTTACCAACGCAGTGTCATACAACGTACACATGAAAGAAGGGGAAAGCTACGAACCTTGATGGGCACGTACGGGGCCGACGATGACGACGACGATGATGATGATGATGGTGATGTTGATGATGTTGATGATGATGGTGATGATGATGATGATGTTAATGATGATGATGATGATGATGATGATGATGATGGTGATGATGATGATGATGTTGATGATAATGATGGTGATGATGATAATGATGATGATGGTGATGATGATGATGATGAAGATGTTGATGATGGTGATAATGATGATGTTCCGAGGATGGCCGGAGAGAAGCGGCTCAGGCGAGTGGATGATCAGAGGTGGGAGGAGGAGAATAGGGAAGAGGGGATTGTGGTGGTCGTGTGACTGCTGCTGCCGGGGTCGTGCTCCGCGGAGGAGATATCTAGAGTCGGGAAAATGAGTCGGGGTCGTGGTGCTCGGTGGTTTCACTGCTCGGCGGTGGCCGGAGCAAGACGAGGTCGAGGGAGGAGACTGGGGCGAGGGGCGGTATTCCCAGGTGGAGGACGGTTGATATCCGGTGGTCAGGGAGACTGGTGTCGGGGTCGTGGTCGGCTTAGGCTCCGGCGGGGATAAGTCGAGGGGGTTGCTGTCGAGGTATCCGGGGAGATGGGTGGCTCGGGAAGTCATAGGCGGAGGTGGTGTGAGGCTCAGGCGGGATGTAGTTGGCGGCGGTGGAGAACTGTGGAGGTCATAGTGGAGTGGAGAGGAGGTGACAGTGGATAGCGATCGTGGAGTAGGGAAAGTGGACGGTGGTCGTGAAGTCGGCTGCAGGGTGACGGTTCGGGAAAAAGGGACCGCGGTGGCGCTGGTGGCTGAGGCGGTTGTGAGCCCAGGCGGAGGACGGTAGGGATGAGTTTGAGCAGACCGGGGATGATGGAGAGGGGTGGCTACTCGGTGGAGGATGGCCGGAGTTTGGCCGGGAAGGATGATGATGGCGGTTGTAATGTTTACGGTTAGGGTTGGTTTAGGGTTTTGGTTTTGAATGAAAGAAGATGGAGGGGATGGTGATGTAGAAAATAATGGAGGAAGAGTTTTGAATGTAGGAGATGAGGGTGATGACAACCAAGGGATTTTGACCGGCCTATGTATTCCTTGGGATGGGGTTGGGTGTTTACATGAAGTAAATTGGAGGGTGGAGATGGTATTGGGTTGAATGGAGGGCCAAGATTTGACATGGAGGAAAGTGTACAAAAATCGGGAGAGAGAGAAGGGATTGGACCGGTCAAAGAGGTGGAATGAGGTTTTTCATGTGTTGGGTCCAATGGGAAAGGGATACCTCATTGCATATTTGTATAAAAGTTCCTAACAATTAGAAAATTGCACAAATAGTAGAATTTGGAATTGGATGAGACAAAATACCATGTTTGGTGTGATGTAGTGGGCTAAAATAGTATGTGGTGTTTAGTATGAACCTTGAGGGTGTGAGTGGGGGTTTGGGTTTGAGTTGGGTCTAGTTTTAGGTGAGGTTGGGTCCTTACACCAATTTAATTCAAATTAATATAAATGGTATTCTAAAATTAATTGGGAATACATAGGGTTAAAATTTGGTAGAACACAAGTATCATGGACGTAGTAGACTCAGAATAAAATATTGTCATAAATTGGGTTGTACAAAATTGGTCGAGATTGCGACTCCAATTTTGATTGGAACGGACAAGGATGAAAAGTTGGATTTATTTGGATTTAAGAACGGACGTTTGTAACGAATATTGTGTGACTAAAATAAAGCACAAGAGAGGATATTTATGAGTTACACAAATATCAGAATGAAAGGCTGGCATGTCTAGGAAAAGTGCTGTAAATTTTGTTTGAAAGCAAATACTAGTGTAGCGCTCCAAATATCGAAGCAACGATAAGGTGCACAAAGTGATACAAATATTACACAATAATCTAAAATACTGCGTTCTAATTCTAATTGGCTTCAAACTAACCCTAGTCTCTCTATCTAAGCCATGTAGACCTAAATTTGGTCGAGGGAGTTTTATTATCTACCCAACTTATAAGAATGTCGTCCTCGAAATTAAAACAAACACATAAAAGACTATAAATTATCAAGCAATGCTACGAACATACCTAGGACTGGTACAGCTGGCCTTTGTACTATTTGCTGGGCTCTATTGACATACTGGGAACACTCCTGAGCTTGGTGTTGGTTCGATCCGCACCTCAAATACTGTCCTAACCTTCTTTTGTAACTAGGACGGTTAATATCTCAACATTCTTTCCTAGGTATAACGTCATCATCCTATAGTATCCACAATGGAATCATGCAACCTAATTTTTTATAATCAGTCCTAGCAGCAACAAGTCTAATCAGTTAGTCATAGCTAGTCTAGAAGCTCAACTAATAATTTTTATGAGAAATATATGTAATAAAATACCACATAGGTCTCTACTCAATACATAGTAATAAGTATATATAGAAATTATGTAATAAATATCTATTCAATCCTTCTAAATACCCTAGAATAAAATATAACAATTGCAATAACAAGAATACGATTTCTAAAATTCATTGATTAGGGCAAATTGGATTTAGGCTCCCATTTTTACTCAGGCATCAGGAGCGGCTGAAGTAAACCTGCAGACCTCTGATGCTCCGCCTTGACCTGCTGACACACCAGGCACTTTGCCACAAAGTGGGCTATCTCCCTCTTCATTCCATGCCACCAATAGTACTGCCTCAAATCTTTGTACATCTTGTGCCTCCTGGATAAATAGAGTATGCTGAACTGTGCGCCTCCGACATCAGCTCCTGACAAAATTCTTCGTTCGGAACATAGAGACGATCTCCATATTTCTCAGTCCTGTCCTTGTGTATGCATAATCCTGTTTGCATCCCGGCCTCTGTCCTCTATCGAAGTCTCTGGAATCTAGCATATGTTGGCAAGGCAGCTTTGATCTTCTCAACCAATGTTGATTGCACCTGAAAACTCGACAATTGGTCGTCTGCTCCAGGCATAATGACTTCTACACTCAACTGCTCTAGATCTCTCAATAGGTGTTGCTGGATAGTCAAAAGAATGTCCTGGGCCTCCTGCTTAATGCATCAGCTACCACATTGGCTTTTCTCGGATGATACTATAGCTCAATCTCAAGTCTGTCATCACCTCGAGCCAATGTCTTTGTCTCTTGTTTAGGTCCTTCTCTAAATTTTAAAAGAAACTCGAGGTCAGATACTTGTCACGAATCTTATCTTGTTGCCACTCTACACCTTTTTACCCCAAACTTGAGGTTTTTCCTAGTTTACTCCATGCGTACCCTTCATCCAAACTGTGTGGGTACCATCTTGTTTATAACTGGCTATCCATTGTAAGTACTTCACGATATCCAACTCAAGGCTATAATATCTGTCGATACTCTCATCCTTCAATCTAATTTCTCTATTTCAGATACTAGCTCAACTAATCGAGTTATCAATGGTAAGAACACGAGCCTAGTAGACACTGACACCCGTAATAAGTCTGGTACATCTAATCTAATTTGAAAGCTATAATGTAGTACTCAAGTTATCTCATCATCCAAATATTGGGTCAAGCAATCTATGTCTAGCAATCTACCTATCTGTTTTAGCTTAGTCATATAATCATCATTATCTAAAGGGTAAAAAAATTTCTAGGTCTGATATTGTAAGTCACTAGGTAACTAGGGGTTAACCACTATGGTTTGCTACCTAAAGTGCTATTTCATACCCTATTTTTATTCATATCCAATAATCTTCTTCTAGATGTGGGTCTAAAATTCTGTCTTGTCAAGTTCATAATATCGTTCCATATATCACCACCATAAGACTACAACTAATTTGTACCATCTAGCTATGTCTTCTCTAAATTATTCTAGAGTCTTAGAATCAAACAACCTTTCTAGCTTCTAATACTGATAGGTCATGACTACCTTAAGTAAGGGTAGGGTCTAGTTTTAAGTCTCCACTTCTATGTCTAATTCTTATGTCAACAGTCTATACTAGCTCTAGTAACAAGAAATAACTTATCAATCTTCTTTACCATGGTTAACCATCTACTCAATCATCCTATCAATTATGCCTTCTTCGTCTTGACGAGGATCTGCTCCTGGAGGAAATCACCGTGCACGAGCATCCATCTTTCTGAAATAAGGAAGATGAGAAACAATAATAACGATATCGGCGGTAATTGAATGAATACAGTAATAAAGTCCAAGGGCGACATCGAATATAAGAGGAGTTTTTAAAATCAGTTATGGATTGAGATTTTATTCAACATTAATCCTAAGTTGCAGGCTCATTCGACACAGTAACATAACCAAAATGAAATGCTCTGACCTGCATGGGCCACCACTAAAACTATGTCATGCCCCAGTCCCAAAATACGTGGGACCAAACATGTGGCAATGGCCAGCTGGTACGACTCCGTAGGGCTTTCCAATTTAATGGACCCGACGAAGTATACTTACGCTTTCCATGGTCAAGTGATCCAATTAATAATCTATTTCTAACTTGCAACAACTAAAACTAAATCTCACTCCATGGTAAATAATCTCAAGAAAGAACGATACGCATCATCAGTCTACAGCCAAATAATAAATCTGTTCGAATAGACCAAAAGAACAACATAGGACTATAAACACTAGGCTATAAAAGCAGAATCAAAAATGGAAAGTAGTACATGACTGTAATGGCTGAAAATATAAAGATACCTACAACGATCTCACACACTCCCCTAGATCAAGCATCCTACAAACTGCACAAATAACCTGGAAGGAAACTAGGTCCTCAGATGGACGTATCAAGATACAAAAATATATGCCATAAAGTAAATACTGTGAAAACTCGAGGGTGAACTAACCAGCTAAGTGAAATGCAATTTGAGGATAACTTAGTGCGTATGTAAGTGTAGGCTATATATATGCTGACATAATTTACCAATTGTCATGACTGGCTAGTATATGCCACATATGCCCCCATAACATGGGCACTTTGCAATATAATAACGACCAGCTCTGAAGAGCGTGGTATCTGTACATGTAACATCCATCATTCCGGAGAACATGGAATTTGTATAGTATAACGTCCATATCACTCTGTAGAACATGGAATCTGAATAGTATAACATCCATATCGCTCCATAGAACGTGAAATCTGAATAGTATAACGTTCATATCGTTCCGTCGAATGTGGAATCTGAATAAAGGAAGTGGGTGTCCCATACGCCTACTAGTCGTTCTCCCTGCCCAATGCCAATGTACAAGTCGCAGATATGACATGGACATCTCGTACTATAATACAAGTCACTAAAAAAATATATAACTACGCTAAATACCGTCACACGTGCTGCTTATACTGATGGCCAGTCAAGCATAAAGCATGCGTCCCTACATGAACTCACTCTGTGCCATGCAAAGATACGTGTCAAGGCCTGGGGAGTCATATTGAAAACTTCGTAACTTTAGGTGGGTCCACTAGACAATAGGTCAGACACAAGTCCTAACGTCAACGCCTTCGTTGACTGCACCCGAGTCTTTCTCGGACGCGCACAGTTAAATACAATATTAAAATAATAAAATATAAAACTAAATAATAACTGAATTTAAATAGTACAACAAGGCAAGGTATACTTGCCTGGGTCCTTAAACTGTGAGTGCCAATAACTTGCTACCAAAGTCTCGCAGGACGATCCAATGGTCCTATATATATATAATATAATACAATATAGCATCAGTTGTTACACTAGCACACACACACACAAACACGATTACACTAAACTCAGAAACTATGCAAGGCAGGGGTGGTACTGGTCAACTAGCAGGGTCAAGTGTGCGTGTCTAAACACATATGTGTTATGTCCTCGAATACTGTGCCTAACAAGACAAACAACTAACACTAACACAATGTCCAACTCTCCAAATCTCGTGTAGAACTAACACATGGTCTAGCTAGCAGGTGAAGGTACACATAAGGCAGTGAGTTCAAAAATACGTTTTAATACATAACTATATATATATCACCTTAGTATATTATCTAGTATTACTCAATACTTATAATTATATTAATACACCTAGGTCTACACAACATATATAAATATGTGGTATTCACAACTAATAATTTAATTTCCATGAAGTAAATACTAAACCTAATTACTTTTAAAGTAATTATTAACCTAATTTCCCATAAAGTATTCATATATTTAAACCTAATTATCATACACACATGCGTATACACGTACCAACTATTAGGATTTTACCAACGCAGTGTCATACAATGAACATATGAAAGAAGGGGCAAGCTACAAACCTTGATGGGCATGCACGGGGTCGACTATGACGACGATGATGATGATTATGATGATAATGATAATGATGATGGTGATGATGTTGATGATGATGATGATGATGATGGTGATTATGATAATAATGATGATGATGATGATGATGATGATAATGATGATGATGGCGATGATGATGATGTTGATGATGTTGATGATGATGATGATGATGATGGTGATGATGATGGTGATGATGGTTATGATGGTGATGATGATAATGATAATGATGATGTTGATGATGGTGATGATGATGTTGATGATGGTGATGATGGTGATGATGGTGATGATGGTGATGATGATGGTGATGATGTTGATGATGATGATGATGATGATGTTTCGGGGATGGCCAGCGAGGAGTGGCTCAGGCGAGTGGACGACCGGAGGTGGGAGAAGGAGAGCAGGGAAGAGGGGACTATGGGGGTCGTGCTCGACGGAGGAGATGGCTGCAGTCGGGAAGATGAGTCAGGGTGTTGGTGCTCGATGGTTTTACTGCTCTGCGGTGGCCGGAGCAAGACGAGGTCGGGGGAGGAGACTGGGGCGAGGGGCGGTGTGCCCAGGCAAGGACGGTCGGTATCCGGCGGTCAGGGAGACTGGTGTCGGGGTCGTGGTTGGCTTGGGCTCCGGCGGGGATAAGTCGAGGGGGCTACTGTCGAGGTGTCCGGGGAGATATCAGGGTGGATCGGGAAGTCATGGGCGGAGGCGGTGTGAGGCTCAGGCGGGATGTAGTTGGCGGCAGTGGTGAACTTTGGAGGTCGTGGTGGAGTGGAGAGGAGGTGACGGTGGTTGGCGGTCGTGGAGTAGGGGAATTGACGGTGGTCGTAAAGTCGGCTGCGGGGGTGACGGCTCAGGGAAAAGGGATCGTGGTGGCGCTGGTGGCTGAAGCGGCTGTGAGCCCAGGCGAAGAATGGTCAGGATGAGGGTGAACAGACCGGGGACGATGGATAGGGGTGGCTGTTCGGTGGAGGATGGCCGGAGTTTGGCCGGGAAGGATGATGATGGCGGTTGTAAAGTTTACGGTTAGGGTTGGTTTAGCGTTTTGGTTTTGAATGAATGAGGATGGAGGGGATGGTAATGTAGAAAATAATGGAGGAAGAGTTTTGCATGTAGAAGATAAGGGTGATGACAACCTAGAGATTATGGCCGGCCTATATATTCCTTGGGATGGGGTTGGGTGTTTACATGAAGTAAATTGGAGGGTAAAGATGGTATTGGGTTGAATGGAGGGCCAAGATTTGACATGGAGAAAAGTGTACAAAAAAAGGGAGAGAGAAGGAATTGGACCGGTCAAAGAGGGGGAATAAGGTTTTTCATGTGTTGGGTCCAATGGGAGGGGGACACCTCATTGCATATTTGCATAAAAGTTCCTAACAATTAGAAAATTGCACAAATAGTGGAATTTGGGATTGGATGAGGTAAAACACCATGTTTGGTGTGATGTAGTGGGCTAAAATGGTGTGTGGTATTTAGTATGAACCTTGAGGGTGTGAGTGGGGATTTGGTTTGGAGTTGGGTCTAGTTTTAGGTGAGGTTTAGTCCTTACACCAATTTAATTAAATTAATGTACCTGGTGTTCTAAAATTAATTGGGAATACATAGGGTTAAAATTTAGTGGAAACACAACTGTCATGGACGTAGTAGACTCATAATAGAATATTATCATAATTTGGGTTGTACAAAATGGGTTGAGGTTGCGTCTCCAATTTCAATTGGAACGGGCAAGGATGCAAAGTTGGATTTATTTGGATTTAAGAATGGACGTTTGTAACGAATATTGTGCGACTAAAATAAAGCACAAGGGATGGTATTTATGAGTTACACAAATATCAGAATGGAAGGCTGGCATGTCTAGGAAATGTGTTGTAAAATTTATTTGGAAGCAAATGCTAGTGCAGCGCTACAAATATCTTAGCAACGATAAGGTGTATAAAGTGATACAAATATTGCACAATAATCTAAAATACTGCGTTCTAATTCTAATTGGCTTCAAACTAACCCTAGTCTCTCTATCTAAGCCATGTAGACCTAAATTTGGTCGAGGGGATTTTACACTAACCAACCCAACAACCAAACATTATCCTATCCTAACCATAAAAACCAACCCCCTCTTATTTTTGGCCAAGAGCAGCCCCCCTTTATGGTCGAACCCTAGTAGCACGAGAAAACCCCCTCCTATATTCAAATCTATTTAAAAAGCTCATATATATCAACTTATCACCAAACCCTAACCCTAATAATAAAAAAAATCACTTTCCCCCTCTTGTGGCCGACCCCTCCCCTTTCTCCAATGTGTAAGAGCAGCCCCCCTTGCTATCTCTCACTCACAACATCATCTCCTTCACCAAAAATTCCCTCATCTCTTCCAAAAGCTCCACTTTTTATCATCCTTCCACGATCTCTCCATCCAAAGACCATTAAACCTCCAAGATGAATCTCATCTTCCCCATAAATATATTAAGAATTCATTTTCATCATCAACAACCTGTCATGAAGGGAGTAGCAAGCTAAGCACAAGCAAGAAGGAGTATTTCTTGGACACGAAGAAGCACCATCATCCAATCCTCCAAAGTTTTCGGTAAATCTTAAATCTTTCTTTCTCAAATCCTATTTCATGATCCTTTTAGGTTATGTAAAATTATTGATTTAGAACCCATATTTTCCCATCTTGTTCTCATATTAGATATATGGATTCATCATGATAGGTTGGTGATAATTCACTTGTCGGTAGGACTAGTTTTGAGACTTTTAATACGATTACTTGTGGGAATCGTTATTAATTTTATAAAATAAATTAATAGGTATTTATTTGCTAGAAATTAAGTATTTTAAAATTATTTATTGTTATTTTAATGTCAAATTTGAACCCTATAATTAAGGACCACTAGCCTAGATTTTTGAGTGATTTTGTGGCATATTTTTGCCCATAAATAAGGTTTGTTTTGGATGGAATAAAGATGTAAATTTTTTCTGAGATTAAATCAAAATATAATATGACATAAAATAATTTTTCATAAATATAAACCATACTAATGGACTGACAATGTTCCGAACAAGTTTCGGACAAAACTAGTCAACCTAAAGTAGCCATAATCTTAAAATATATTTATTTTGCCAAATCTGGGAATTAATTGTTAAAATAAATATAAATTATGTTTAAATTAAAATTATATAATTTATTATTATTTTATGTTCATGTCATTTAATTGGGGACTTAAACTTAAATTTTGGAAGTCAAAAACCAAGAAAGTAGGTTCCGATATCCCGTAAAAGTAAAGTAAGTTGTGTCACGACCTGCACCCAAAATTTGGGGCACGATCACGTGGGTACGTCTAGCCTAAGCCACAACATAGGCGATAGAACGCTGTCTAGGTCACAATACTAGCTAATCAATCTCACATGAATATCCAACTCCATAAGGAGACACAGATATCACAATATAATATGGAATACTCAATCACAGAAACTAGAGCACGATGAGATATCGAAGAAAATAAATGAAATACAAGATAAGTCTAACAATAATAAATAGTCTAACCTGCAATCAATACATCCAAATCTCCAAGTATGCCAAAAATAAGTCCTCTAAGTCGCGGTCTGAAAAAATATTTCCAGTCAGGATGGAACGAAGTACAAGCACTAATAGCAGTTCCATGTATATTGACAAAAACTATAATATAGTGTAAAGAAATACAAGATGAATATAAATACTGGCAATAAACAATACTGGAATAATAAGATACTGGAAATAGAAATATTGGAGCATATGTCATCAATGGTGCAACTAGCAATGAATAAAAATATATGTGCATGCTAGAACAATGAACTAAAATATAGTAAATGCTAGAACAATAACTAGAACATAGAGAAATGCTAGATCAATAAACTAAAGATACATGTATAGACTATCTAGCTAAGTGTGTGAAACATAAGCATATCATGTGATCGGCTTGGGACTGATCATGCTTGTTATATATGATTGGCTATAATTTATGTAAGGTCAGGCTAACCATCCGGATAGCTATGATGCGAGCAATAGTCAGGCTAATCACATGTAACAGGTTATGAGGCATGTAATGGTCAGGCTGTACCGACGTGAGGTGTGGGTGAGCTATGATGCAAGTAGAGTTGGGTATAATCACATAAGCTACTAATATTTTCCCGTTTCCCCAGCTAGCACGATGGATTCCAAAATATGACTCCTCGGGACAGGTCTCGATGATGCCAACTCGTGTAAACAACAATGTCAGAATCATGTACGCTATATAACTAGAATCATAGAGATAATCAACATAGTAAAAACTGTCGGAGAATGTACTGCCTGGGGTCCTGATGCTGGCAATACCAATGTCCGATTTCTGAGATCTTGTCTGAATAATCCAACAGTCCTATAGACATCATTAAATAATACAATATTGTATCAGATATCACACTAACATACACATAATCATAAATACTATGAACCCAGGGCTACGCTAGGTATGCCACTAGTCAACTAGGATCAAGTGTGCGTCTAGTTGCATGGGTGTCGCATCTGTAATTGTTGTGCAAGATCAGACAGTCAAAATAACACGGGTCTCGCCAGTACGTCACTGTACATAAGACAGTCTTCTAATAATTTACATGGTCACAGGTCAATGTAAATACGGGATATTCGTAATTACACTCGGGTCACCTAGTACATATATAATTATACATATTATTAACTAGCATATAACATAATATATATATGTATACCCATCAATTACATAATATATATATATGTGTATATACACTAATTGAATTCATACTACATATATATATGTCAAGCATATACTAATGGGATACATGTATTATACGTATATACCAATTGGGCTTATATACTTTATATATATATATATATATATATATATATATATATATATAAACACATACTAAATACATATACTAAAATGAATACATATACTATATATATGTGTGTATATATATACTATTTATTTATATACTAACATATACTAATGAATAACTAAACACATACGTACAAAATCATGAAGGAGGGGGAGATGTACGAACCTGCGCACGGGCACGAGATCGACGATGACGACGATGTTGATGGTGACCATGATGATAATGGTGATGACGATGGTTATGATGATAATGATGATCATGGTGAAGATGATGGTTATGATGATGATGATTATCATGGTAAAGATGATGGTGAAGGCGAGGCTGCCAGAGTGGAGAACGTTCAGGCGAGGGGATGACAGGGAGGAGAAGTGGTAGAGGAGGATATGGAGAAGTCAGGAGGAGGATGTTGAGGTTGGCCGAAGGAGGAGAATAGTGGAGATGGGAGGAGGTCGGGAAGAGAAGTCCAGTGGGTCGAGGAGATCAGTCCGGCGTGACAACGTGTAGGCGGCCGGCTGTCGTCGGGTTAGACAGGAAAGAAGGAGAGGACTGACTGGGAGGTCGTGGCAGTGGTTAAGGGAGTTCAGGTGATGTGCAGGGAGGGAAGTCCGATTGGGTAGAAGACGGAGGATGGGTTGACATGGCGGTCAGGCGAGGGGAGAACGTGAAGGAGGATCAGGAACGGGTCGGCGCTGGTGACCGATGATAGTGGTGGCGAGGTTGTCTACTGGGAGCTGTGCTCGGGATGGAGAGGGGCAGGCGGAGATCCGGTGCTCTGGCGGGATCGAGGGTTGAAGGAAGGGAATGAATGAACAGGGAATAGGGGAAAAAAGTCGGCTGGGAGGAAGTTCTTTAGGGAATAAGAAAAAGAAAAAGACACATGTAAGGGGGGGTTGGTTTGACCTAGAAAAGTTTGACTTGGTCAACATTTGGAAAAGGGTTCTCATATAGGATTTGAAGGGCTATGATTTCCTAGATTCAAAATGGATGGCTAGGATTGCATTTGGTTCAAAGTTTGGAGGGCCATGGTTTAAGGAGGTTGACGTTGAATTACACGCTCCCAAAAATTATGGAAAAATATACATGAAGGAGAAATGGGTTTATTTACGTGTCGTGTCTAACGAGATGGACACCTTAATACACTTTTGCATAAAAGTGCCCAACAAATGAAAAATTATACAAAGTTGGGTTTATGGTTTAATTTAATTAAAATTGATGAATGGTGTTCTAAAATTAATTAGAAGTACATGGGATTAAAATTTGGTGGGATACAAGTGTCATAAATAAAGAAGACTCTGAATAGAAAATTATCATAATTTGGGTTGCACAAAATGGGTCGAGGTTGTGTCTCCAATTTCGATTGGAACGCACAATGATGCAAAGTTGGATTTATATAGAATTAAATATAGTCGTTTGCGATGAATGTTGTGTGACAAAAATGAAGCACATCATGGCATATTCATGAGTTACACAAGGATCAAAATGGTAGGCGGGCACGTCTAGGACAAGGTTGTGGAATTTCTTGGAAGGTAAAAGCTAGTGTAGCGCTCCAAATATTGAAGCAACGGTAAGGCGCAACAATTAAATAAAATCACAATAATTAATTATAATCCTCAATATTTACTCCCGAATAATACAAACTAAAATCACAACCCTATAATCTGGTCAGAGGTTCAACTAGTGGGCTTCTAGGTCTAGTCTACTAACTCAAACATTAATGAACACTATACAATAATATATATATAAATACACATATCATGGAATTATTTAAATTAAATACACACAATACCTATAATATATAAAATAACAAAAATACTCCTATTTTCAAGATGTGGTAGTGACAAGTTGTTAAGAATAATATTGGACTTGGTTGTACATGGCAAAGAATAAAATTATATAAATACGTTATAATTACGATAATTATTGATTAGACCCTTAAGCATTTAATTGGTGTTTAGGTCAATTAAATTTCGGGGGAGTGGACTCGGGACCAACTTTACAACTACATACTGCGGACCCAGGCATGTGTACCTTGCCAAGATGTTTACAAGTCTAAATTATTTATTTAATATTATTTATGCATTAGACATTATATTTGTGTGGCTTGGTTGATGTACTCATTGAGCCTAGGGCCGTTATACGATACTTTGTGTCCGAACAAGATTCGGGTACCGACATCCTCTGCAGAGTCGAGTAACGTAGTCAGAGTCATATTTACGAACCCATGTTGGTGCAAACATTATTTGCACATCCAACCATAGGATACTGGACACGATATTCATGTGACATAGTCTTTCTCGACTTGTTCGTGGTACTTGAACTCTGGATAGGACTATATGATGCATGATATAGGGATGATTATAGTGGCACATAGTGACTAAGACTTGTGCTGATAGTTAGAGGTTATGAGCTTGCGTGTCTTGATTGAGACATGAGGTTACATTGGGCGGGGAGAGTCTTTATCATGCTCTGGACATATTCTACTCATTACTATTTATCGTGTATTAGGCTTTAGGTTCCCTCTCGGAATCTAAGGTATATATATATATATATATATATATATATATATATATATATATACAGCTTCCTCCTGGTTCTTCCATACGGAGACATGAGTGTACTATTAGATTACGAAAGTATCCCTTGAGATCTTCCATGAGTACCAGCCCGGGGTACGTGTCTATACTCTCATTTACATGTCACATAGTTGGTTACAGTAGTTTACCCTATAGGATTTTATTATACTGTTTACTTCTGGCTTGTTATTTTCTTGTACCTTGTTACGTTCCTCCGAGGACCTGGTTCCCTGCCAGTTTTTACAGCATAGATGATAATGGAGCATTTGGAGTTGCTGATGTGTGTTGCTTGTCATGCGGGTATTGGTGCCAGGTACTTATAATATTTCTACCGGAGTTATGGTTATTTATTCATATTGCTTATTCATATGTTGATGTGGACTAGTTTTTATAGACACATAATTCTTTCTCGAATCTATTCGAGCTTATGTGTTACTGGACGGCCTACTTTAGCACATGTAGTTCATTCTTGATATTTTGTTTTTTATGTGGATTGTGACATAGATATTTTTATTATTCTTAGATAGTTACCCTTATTATACAACTTATATGTATTCGGGTCGGACCTGAGTCTGGTAGAATGCGTAGCTGGCATGTTACGTATTCCTAATCCTACATATTTTGGGACTGGGGTGTTACATATTTTGTTGTGGCCCATGCAAGTAAGAGTATATCGTTTCGGTTACGGTATTGTGCCGAGCAAGCCTGCAGTTAGGATAAGGTTACTGGGATCTCAATCCACAATTGCTATTGGAACATCCTTCGATTTCTAATATCGTACTTTAACCTTGAAATTGTAATCATCCATACTTTCTTTGAACACTTATTCTTTGATTCTCGTTGTTCTCTAACTCGGAGATACGAACACTCGTGCGCAGTGATCTACCCAGGAGAAGATTTTTATCAAGACAGAAGACATATTTGATAGATTATTTGTAAGTAGATGGTTACCTGAGTAGTGAAGATTATGGTAGATAATTTCTAGATATTATAGTGAGAATAGATTAAGAAATTAACACTAGGAACCTAAAATAAGATGGACTCTATCAATTGCCTAGATTAGAAGTGATGAGTTACTATTTGATAAACCTTTAGATGTATGTAAGTAATTTTATTTTAGGATATAATATTGTATTTTGATAAGATTGTTTGGTCTAAGGTGGGTAGGCTTCTCGATTAGCGAATTGATTTGGAGGTTAATCAATTGATGAAGAAGACAATTGTTAAATTTTGGTACTTTGAGGCTTAAACTTATACGTGATTTGAAAAAAATGGGTATTTTGTTTTAAATTGAGAAAAAAATGATGAGATAAGGAGCTAGAGATTTATTTAATTTAAAATTTTAAGACAGTTATGATGTAATAGATTTAAAATTTTAAATTAAAATATTTTGGATGAATTTAAATATTGTGAAGTTTAAATTTTAAGGATCAATATTAATTTAAATAAAGAGTTGAGAATTTGATATGACAACATTAACGATTTTTTTAAACTATAAATTTTGAAGATTATGATATGATTGAATTTGTGTTTAAATTTAAAAGAGATTATGTGATGAATTTAAATTTAGATTTTAAGAATCTTGAAGAATTTAAATTTTGTGGCCTTTAAATTTGAAGATTATGATAAGATTTGACTTGGAATCAAAATTTAAGAATTTTAGGATATAAAGAGGCGGCGCATTGGTAAATCTCAATTTCAATATTTCGTAATTATTTTATTGTTTGAGTATTGTGTGAAAAATAATAATATAAAGGAAAAGATCGAGAGAATAGTTTCAAATTCAAATTTTGTGGATGAGAATTTGAATTAAAATTTATTAAGTAGAATAGGCAATGGTTGGATTTAAATTAGAGGATTGGATTTAAACTTGAATGATTGAGATTGGTTTATTAAATAAAGTTTTGAGAAATTGGATTTAAATTAAAAAATTTAAATGATAGAATTTAAACTTTTAAAACTTTAAGAAGTGTTTGATAAATTAGATTTATATTTCCTTGAAAAAATTTTAGAGGTTAAAATTTGATGGAATAATTTTTGAAATTCAAAATTTTAGATGTGATTATTTTAAACTTTGTGATTGTATTTAAATTTTAAGAATAGATGAATTAAATTAAGTTTTGAGATTTTATGCGATAAAGATATATGTATTAAAAATTATAAATTTTAGGGATTTGATTTGATCTTTAGAATGTTGGCTAGAATTAGATATGCCATATATGAATTATTTTGTTGGGTAGCTTTATGATTGCTAGGTTTAATGATATATAGAGAGTAAAATTGATTAAGTTACTGGTATTATTGTTTCGAGAAAATAAAAATTTATTCAAAATTTTGAGAAATTGAGAAGAAGACTATTCGAGAATTGAATTTTAAAATGGTGAAATACGACAAACTTTGAGGATGAAATTTAAAGATTTATAAGGTAAGATTAAATTTTAAATTCTGGAAAGGCCATGATATACTTGATTTGATTTCTCTTTAAATTTGAAGGACTTAAATCTAGCAGATTTTAAATTTTAGAATTTAAATTTGGAGAATAGAATTTTAGAGATTAGATTTAAAATTTTGACTATTAGGTTATTAAATTTAAATTTTACAAAAATTTAGAAGTTTAACATCATAGATAGTGGACTACAAGATTTGAATTAAAATTATATTTTGAAGGTTGGAATTAAACTCAAGTTTAAGAATTTGCGGACTTGGGATCTTCTGGCTTTAATTTTGAGGATTTTAAAAAAATTAGGATGAGTAGAATAATACTAAATTTTAAAGGTGAGAATTGAGTTTAATTTAAATTTGAGGAATTAAATCTTGAAGTGGTTAAATTTTGAAGATTTAATTTTAAAAATTTAATTAAAAGTTTGAGATATAATTCAAGGATAATGTTGAGGATTTTGAGTGTTAGGAGTTCAATATAATATTGAGATTTTATTTATGGGTTAGGTTATACCAAAAGAATAACAATGTAAAGATTGACTTTATCACTTATAGAATTAACTTTTAAGGACTTAATTTGAATTCAAAATTTAAAGATTTTTTTTTCCGAGAGATACGATTGATGGAGTAGATTTCGAATTCAAATTTTGATGATGAGACTTTGAATTTTTTAAATTTATTCATGAGATATGCATTAGTAGGATTTAAATTGAGGATTGTTTTTAACTTTTAAATTTTTAGGATTTACTCATTAATTGATGTTTGAGGATGATCATTAATTTAAATACCAAAAATTCGTATATACGTAATGACAGTGAGGAAAAGACAAATTATGGCTATAAGGACAAATTGAATTATTAGAAAATTTTCAAAAATGACTACAATATGAGATAAAAAAATTCAAGGATGGAATTAATTTTTTTTAAAATTTTAATATTGGATTTGTTTTTTTTTTAAGTTTGGATATGAAATTAAATTTGAAGGATTGCATTATTAAATTTTTGAAGGTTGTTATAAATGAGATTTAAATTTTGAGGAAATAATGTTAAATTGTAATTAAGAGTTACGACTTGAGAATCTGATTTAAAAAGAAAATTTTATTAAATTTTAAAATTTTGAAGATAAATTTAAATTTTAAAGATTTACTTTAAAATTTTAAGCTATGAGGATAAGTAAATTTTGAGAATTTTTTTAAATAAAGCGATTTGACTTCATGCTTATATTGCTTGAATTTTAGTGGAGAAAAATATATTTATATGTTATTGAAGACTTAAATTTCGAGGATGCAATTCTTTTAAGGTGGATAGATTGTAAGCCCCCTCATTTTTGAATAGGATTATTTTGGTATTTTTTTATTTATTTTAATTAATATATTTTATTTAATAGATTAGAGTAGTAATTTCTAAAACCTTCTTTTAGATGTATGGCCCTTTACCATGACTTTGATAATTTGAACAATGCACGATATTTTTTTCCAACAAAATTTATAATATTAATCTTTATTGGGTCTAATATAGTTGGAACATGGATGCTGCATTTATTTGATCTCCCCCATGCTCCAAAAATATTAACGAATGACTAGAATTACGGTTACCATAAAATTATCTCATTTTGACTAGAACTTGACCCAAATCCAACCCAAACACATGTAGGAATGTAGTGCACCCAAATATTCTCATATATATATATATATATATATATATATATATATATATATATATATATATATAATATTTAAATTAATTTATTTCTATTTATAGGAGTTCTATCTATAGAAAGTGGTATATATCACGACCCGCACCCGGAATTTGGGGCACGAGTACGTGGGTACGTCCAGCCTACGCCGCAGCATCGATGGTAGAACGCTGTCTAGGTCATAATACTATCTAAGCAATCTCACACGAGTATCCAACTCCATAAGGAGACACAGATATCATAATATAATATGGAATACTCAATCACATAACTAAAGCATGATAAGACATCGAAGAAAAATAAATAAAATACATCACAAGTATAAAATAAATAGTCTAACTCAAACAATAACATCCAAATCTCAAGTATGCCGGAAACAAATTTGGAACCAATAAACTGCTAAAAGAACTAACTAAATAACTAGTGGTCCCGGCTAGACCTCCTGGAATCACACCTGGCTAAAAGATCCAAGGCTGCAGCTACTCTCCCTGTGGTCCATAATATGTCGGACACCAGTCCTCTAAGTCGTAGTCTTGAAAAATATTTCCAGTCAGGATGGAGCGAAGTACAACCCAAATAACAGTTCCAGTTAATTGATAAGGACTATAAAATAATAAATAGATGATGCTATATACTTAGAGAAGACAATGAATAAATGCAATGGCAAAATAAAGAGACAGACAATATAGGCAATATGGTACAGTCAGTGCATATATGAAATGAAGAGAAAGAACTACAATATCATATACGGGTGATGTAGTATATGATCTAAAATAGAGAACTGTAACTATTCTAAGTGTTTGAAATCGTAGTTTCAAAATGTGATCGGCTTGGGAACTTGTTCGATAGCTACATGGCCTGGCTAATCATACGTGAGGTGTATGATTAACACTTAACGATATATACACTTGTACGATAGGTATTTGATCATATCTCTCACTAGCAATTTCCTCGCCCCAACTAGTACTGTAGATCCAATCATGACACGTCATGATACACGATCAATGTCCAATATATCATGTACAATGTCTAATATCAATGTCGTGTACAATGTCAACACGATAACCAATGTAACATCTCATGACTAAAGATCCAATCTATATACTAGTCCATGTAGCACAGTATCAAGAGTCAGATGTAACATTTCTAAATATTTGAATTATAGAA
The DNA here is from genome assembly GCA_036927795.1 of Iris macrosiphon. Taxonomy (NCBI): domain Eukaryota; kingdom Viridiplantae; phylum Streptophyta; class Magnoliopsida; order Asparagales; family Iridaceae; genus Iris; species Iris macrosiphon. The sequence continues at coordinate 86,198,356 of JAYESA010000008.1, forward strand.
ATTATCAAATAACAGAAATTATCAGAGAATGTACTCGCCTGGGGTTCTTAGCTAGCAATACCAATGTCCTGCTCCTGAAGTCTCGCAGAACAATCCAATGGTCCTATATACATATAATATAATACAATACAACATCAACCAAAATACTAGCACATACACAACCATAATTACACTGAACTCAGGGGTACTTTAGGGGTGATCCTAGTCATCTAACAGGGTCAAGCGTGCGTTTAGCTGCACGGGTGTCACATCTACAATTGCTGTGCAAGATCAGACAGTCAAAATAATACGGGTCTCGCCAGTAGGTCAATGTACATAAGGTAGTCTGCTAACAATTTACAGGGTCACATGGTCATGTGTAACTATGGGATATCCGCAGTTAACACCTATGGTCATAGAGTATATACATATTGCAGTCATAATTAACATTATTAATTAATTACTTATAATATATATATACATACCATATATTTATATATGTATATAACAACCAATAATTATAAGTATACCAAAAGAATATATATACTAAATATATATATACATATAACAATGAATAAGATATATACATACTAAATATATACATAATAAATATATTTATACATATACCAAATGAATGAGATACATACATAGTAAATATATACATACTAATTATATTTATATACCAGATATATATATATATACATATACCAAATATATGTATATACATACCAAATGAGTAATATACGTATAAGCGTACGTATGCGTACACAACAAATCACAAGAGAAAATACTCTTCACCTTGGCCTTGGCGTGCACGTGCACGAGATCGGCGATGACGACGACGATGGCGACGATGATGATGACGACGATGATGACAATGATGGAGATGGTGTTGATGATGGTGAACTAAGGCGAGGTCAGGGAGAACTCAGGTGAGAAGGACGAAGAAGGGGGCTCCGAGAGGTCGGACTGGAAGAGGTGGTGGAGGACTGCTCGGGCTCCGGGGATGGCCGAAGAGGAAGAGGTGTGGTGGTGGAGTAGAGTGGTGGTGATCGGTGTGCAAGGAGGGGAGCTGTGCTGCTGCGGGCTCCAGGGAGGCGTTAGGCGAGGTACAGCGGGGAAGGAAAGTCGGTTCAGGCGGAAGGGGTCGGGTTCCAGGTGGTCGACGAGGTCGGGGCTCAGTCGAGGAGTTCAGGCGGGGTCGGGTGGAGGAAGGGGGTGACTGGCAACGGGTCAGCGACTTTAGGTGGGATGGGGGTTGGGCTTCAGGCTCCGGCATAGATGGGAGGAGGAGAAGAAGAAGTCGGGGAGGAGGACGGTGGTGGACGCTTTCGGGGTCTCGCGGGGATGGCGAGGCAGGGTGCAACGGTTCGGGAGATGGCGGGAAGAGGGAGGTCGGGTCGGCTGTTAATGGGGTCTGGCGGGATGCTGGCGGCTCCAGCGAGGAACTCCGGCTGAGGGGCTTGAGGGAGAAGATGCACAGTAGATGGGAGGGATGTATGTATTCGGCTGGGAGAAATTCTTTAGGTTTAGGTAAAAATAGAGGAAATATATATTTATGTGTATAAAAGTAGGGTTTTGAGGTTGACCTAGGGTGGGCTTGGTCAACATCCCCCCTTGGAATTTGGGCTTAGCTTGTCATGTAGAAATTGGAGGGCTAGGATTGCAAATTTAAAAATGGAGGGCCATGGTTCAATGTGGGTTGATGTTGAGGGTTACACACTCCAATAAATTATGAAAAAAATTACATGAATGAGAAATGGGCTTCTTCATGTATTGTATCCAATGTGGTAGACACCTTAATGAACTTTTGCTTAAAAGTGCCCAACAATTGGAAAATTGCACAAAGTTGGTTTTTGGTTTTATTTAATTAAAAATTAATACAATTGGTGTTCTAAAATTAATTAGAAGTACATGGGGCTCAAATTTGGGGGGACACAAGTGTCATGAATAAAGAAGACTCGGAATAGGATATTACCCTAATTTGGGTTGTACAAAATGGGTCGAGATTGTGTCTCCAATTTCGATTGGAACGTACAACGATACAAAGTTGGATTTATTAGAATTAAATAATAACGTCTGCTACGAATATTGTGCGACTAAAATGAAGCACAAGAGAGCATTATTATGAGTTATACAAATATCAGAATGAAAGGCGGGTACGACTAGGACAAGGTTGTGAAATTTGTTGGAAGACAAAAGCTAGGGTAGCGCTCTAAGTATCGAAGCAACGGTAAGGCGCAACAATTAAATAAAATTACGATAATTAATTATAACCTCAATAAATTAATCCTAAATAATACAAATTAAAATTATAACCCTATAATTCGGTCAGGGGTTCATCTGGTGGGCTTCTAGGTCAAGTCTACTAGCTCAAACATTAATGAACACTATACAATAATATATATATAAATACACATATCATGTAATTATTTAAATTAAATACACACAATACTTATAATAACAAAAATTCAAAAATATCCCTATTTTTAGAATGTGGTAGTGACAGTATATGTGGCATCCTAGTTGGCAAATAACTACCTAACCAATTTTCTAACCAACCCAACAACCAAACCTTATCTAATTCTAACCATAACAACCAACCCCCCTCTCATTTTCGGCCAAGAGCAGCCCCCCTTTGTGGTCGAACCCTAGTAGCACTAGGAAATCCCCTCCTATATTTAAATCTATTTAAAAAACTCATATATATATATATATATATATATATATATATATATATATATATATATATATATATATATATATATATATATATATATATATATATATATATCAACTTATCACCAAACCCTAACCCTAACAATAACAAAACTCTTTCCCCCTCTTGTGGTCGACCCCTCCCCTCTCTCCAAAATGTAAGAGCAGCCCCTCCTTGCCATCTCTCCCTCACAACATTATCGCCTTCATCAAAAATCTCCCCCGCTCTTCCAAAAGCTCCACTTTTATCATCCTTCCACCATCTCTCCATCTAACTAATATTAAACCTCCAAGAAGAACCCCATCTTCCCTATAAATATATCAAGAACCCATTGTCATCATCAATAATCTGTCACGAAGGGAGTAGCAAGCCAAGCACAAGCAAGAAGGAGTATTTCTTGGACACGAAGAAGCACCATCATCCAATCCTCCAAAGTTTTTGGTAAATCTTAAATATTTCTTTCTCAAATCCCATGGCATGATCCTTTTAGGTTATACAAGATTATTGATTTAGAACCCATATTTTACCATATTGTTCTCATATTAGAATATATGGATTCATCATGATAGGTTTGTGATAATTCGCTTGTCGGTAGGACTAGTTTTGAGACTTTTAATGCAATTACTTATGGAAATCGTTATTAATTTTTGAAACTGCATTAATAGATATTTATTTGCTAAAAATTGAGTATTTTAAAATTATTTTCTATTATTTTAATGTCAAATTTGAACCCTATAATTAAGGACCACTAGCCTAGGTTTTCGGGTGATTTTGTGGAATAATTTTGCCCATAAATAAGGTTTGTTTTGGATGGAATAAAGAGATAAATTTTTATGTAATTAAAATAGAATATAATATGATATAAAATATTTTTTCATAAATATAAACCATACTAATGGACTGGTAATGTCCGAACAAGTTTTCGGACAAAACTAGTCAACCTAAAGTAGCCAAAATCTTGAAATATGTTTATTTTATCAAATCTAAAAATTAATTGTTAAAATTAATATAAATTATATTTAAATCAAGATTATGTGATTTATTATGATTTATATTCATGTCATTTAATTGGAGAATTAAACTTAAATTTTGGAAGTCAAAAACTAAGAAACTAGGTTCCGATACCCCGTAAAAGTAAAGTAAGTTGTTAGAAATAATATTGTACTTGGTTGTACATGAAAAAGAATAAAATTATATAAATAATTTATAATTATGATAATTATTAATTAGAACCTTAAGCATTTAATTGGTGTCTAGGTCAATTAAATTTTGGAGGAGTGGACGCGGGACCAACTTTGTAACTACATACTGCAGACCCAAGCAAGTATACCTTGCCAATATATTTACAGTTCTAAATTATTTATTTAATATAATTTATATATTAGACATTATATTTGTATGGATTGGTTGATGTACGCATTGAGCCTAGGGTCGTTATATGATACTTTGTGTCTGAACAAGATTCGAAAACTGACATCCTCTACGGAGTCGAGTAAAGTAGTCAGAGAGTCATATTTACGAACCCATGTTGGTGCAAACATTATTTGCCCATCCAACCATAGGACACTGGACACGATATTCATGTGACAGAGTCTTTCTTGACTAGTTCGTGGTACATGGACTCTGCATAGGACTACGTGATGCATGATATAGGGATGATTATAGTAACACATAGTGACTAAGACTTGTGCTGATAGTTAGAGGCCATGAGCTTGTGTGTCTTGAATTAGACATGAGGTTACATTGGGTGGGGAGAATCTTCATCGTGCCCTGGGCATATTTTACTTATTACTATTTATTGTGTATTAGGCTTTAGGTTCCCTCTGCAAAATCTAAGGTGTGTGTGTGTGTGTGTGTGTGTATATATATATATATATATATATATATATATATATATATATATATATATATATATATATATATATATAACTTCTTCCTGGTTTTCCTACACGGAGGCTTGAGTGTATTATTAGATTACGAAAGTGTCCATTGAGATCTTCCGTGAGTACCAGCCCGGGTTACGAGTCTATACTCTCATTTGCATGTCACATAGTTGGTTACAGTAGTTTACCCTAGAGGGTTTTATTACACTGTTTACTTCTGGCTTGTTGTTTTCTTGTATCTTGTTACGTCCCTCTAAGGACCTGGTCCCATGCCAGGTTTTGTCGCATAAACGATTATGGAGCCTTTGGAGTTGCTGATGTGTGTTGCTTGTCATGCGGGCATTGGTGCCAGGTACTTATATCATTTTTACCAGAGTTATGTTTATTTATTTATATTGCTTATTCAGCTGCTGATGTGGCCTAGTTTTTATAGATTAATATTTCTTTCTCGAGTCTATTCGAGCTTATGTGTTACTGGACGGCCGACTTTAACACATGTAGTTCAATCTTGATATTTTGTTCTTTATGTGGATTGTGACATAGATATTTTTTGTATTCTTAGATAGGTACCCTTATTATATAACTTATATGTATTTGAATCGGACCACAGTCTGGTCGAATGCGTATTTGGTATGTTACGTATTCCTACTCCTACGTATTTTAGGACTGAGGTATTATAATCTTTGAGAACAAGAACTGCACCCATTTTTGCCCTCAAATGCACATCTCCAATGGCAACAGCCTTCGGCACATGTCCATGGCCCATCTTTAATGCTCCACAGTCACTTGTTGTGTACGTAGAAAATAGTGCCCTGTTGTAAGATACGTGCGCTGAAGCACCTATGTCCACTAGCCAAGAGTTGTCATCGCAAGCGAGATTCATAATCCACTAGCCAAGAGTTGTCATCGTATGCGAGATTCATAACTACCTCATCAACTACAATGATCAGATCGCCTCCATGTACCGAGGCCACCGCTTTAGTATTCTCCCTTTGCTTCTCCTTGTCGCCCTTCTTCTCTCTCTTCCAAGCGAAACAGTTCTGCTTGATGTAGCCTTTCTTGCTGCAATGGTAACACTCTGAGTCCTCGTATCGAACCTTGGATCTTCTCTTGTTTTTGTCTCCGCCATCGCCTGGACCCCTGCTTTTACCCCTTCCGTGACTCTCTGAAACAAGCGCCTCTGAGTGGAATGTGGATGAAGTAGCCTGAGAACATCTTCGCATCTCTTTATTCAGCACCCCGCTCTTGGCAAACTCCAGACTAACCACGCCTACCGGAGCAAAAGCAATAATAGACACTCCTACGGTCTCCCATGAGTCTGGCAATGTACGCAGCAGCTATAGTCTCTGAACCTCATCACCTAACTTGACTCCCATCGAGGATAGCTGGTTAACCATGCCCTGGAACTCACTCAAATAATCCATAATGGATGCCCCATCTTTGTACTGCAGACCCATCATCATCCGGATCAGGAACAATTTATTTACCACAGTCTTCTTTGCATACAAAGATTTTAGCTTATCCTACAATATCCTCGCATGCTCAATACTGGCAATGTGGTTTTACACGTTCTCGTCAATGAACTGCCTGATGTACCTACATACATGTATATGGTCGAACTTTCAGTCCTCTTTAAATTTGTTACTAGGCATCTCGGAAGCAAATACTGACAGATACAGCTTTTTGACAAATAGTAGATCCTTCATCTTGCTCCTACAATAATGATAGTTTGTACCGTTTAGGTTTACCATGCGCACCATCTTCGCGTCTATCTCTCCTCCCTGGTTTGCCTGTCAACTCCTGACACCCTTCTAAAATTTCAGAACCTGGCTATGATACCACACTGTTGGGAACGAAACGCTAAAACCGTTCCCAAACCAGAGAGTGCCTGCGAGAGAAACGAGCAAAACGCATAAACTAAAAAATACCAAACACAAATCGCAGACATATTTTTACATGGAAAATCTAGATGGAAAAAACTATGGGACGATAGGAGTCCAACCTTGAAGAACCTTCACTAATGGAATAAAGATATTACACCCTCTACAAGATCCTCACCGATCCAACACAGATTACCGCAACTCTTTGGAACAGAAAATAGATTACAACCATGAAGAAAAAAGACAATAAGAAATACTCCAAATTGATCTCCTTCTCCGAAACAGCCTCCATTACTTCTTTCTCCTCCAAAGTTGCAATGGCACTCGTCCCACCCTTTTTCCTCTCTCTTATTTTTTCTCATATTGTTGTATATTGCATGAGCCTTTATATAAATTATTGCATAAATTAGGGTTTCCATATGGAAATCTATATATGGAAGCCAAAAATATTTATGGAAATCCAATCATAAATATATAACTAAAGTCAAAGATGAAAATCCCATATAATATTTTCTTACCATAATTGTTCCAATACACGACGCTAGATGTACTTTTCGAGCTTTTTTGACCCACGGATGGCGCTCATCGCACTCCGGGATATTCTTCACATATGTTGGGAACCCCACCCACTCCAACACTATCATCTATTGCTATGCCTATTCTGCGTCTGTATACCATTCAACTCCAAGGTGATTATTCTTCTTTAATAGTATGCCCTTTTCAGGGCTCCCTTAACAAGTACCTTAATATCCTCATCACAACATTCATGTGTTGCTCTCCTATATCATACATGAATTGACTTACAACTCCAAGAACGTGTGCCAAATCTGGCATTGAATATGCCAAATACATTAAACATCCTATTAATCGTTGATAACTCCCTTTATTCAATGGAAACTGGTTCGGGTTCATTCCATATTTTATACCTTCCTCTAATGGTATGGCAACTGGTTGACAATCAGTCATACATGTTTCTTGTAACAGTTCTAAAGTTTACTTCATTTGAGATAGATTGTTTTTGATTTACTCTGAGATACTTCAATGCCCAAAAAAAATACTTAAGAGTACTTAAATCCTTTATTTCAAATTCTGTAGACGAATATTTTTGAGGTGCCAATTGCTCATTTTCATCATCTCCTGTGACCACCATATCATCAACATAAACTATAAGTGTTGTATCTTTTTTTGCTTTTGTAAATAAGGTAAATATGAGTTACTTTGCTTATAACAAAATGTCTCATTGCCTATGCAAATATCCCAAACCATGCTCTAGGTGACTGCTTGAGACCATAAAAAGACTTTTTTAAACTACAAAATTTCTTGCCACTTGAGCCTGGAATATTATATCCTGGTAGAAGATCCATATAGACTTTCTCTGTCAACTCTCTATGGAAGAACGCATTGTTCACATCAAACTGGTGTAGGGGGTTGTCAAAGTTTGCCGCTAGAGATAATAAAAAATGAACAATATTAATCTTTGCAATCGGTGCAAATGTCTCTGTATAATCAACACTACACCAAAACACATGTATTATAACGGTCTAAATATATTACTAAAATTAATTATAACAGATAAATTCCATGACTATATAGGCGTGCGCAATATTACTAACTGTCTTTCTAACGGCTTATTGTTGTTAGTAATATAATGATTCTAGCGACTTAATGCTGATAGTAATTTAATTATTCTAACGGCTTATTGCCGTTAGTAATATTATTTTTCTAACAGCTTATTGTCGTTAGTGATTATCTTTTCTAACAGGGATATAAACATCTATATAATTGAATAGTAACAGGCTTTGACCGTTAGTATATTTAATAATATGAAAAAAAATTCAATTTTTTTAATTAAAATATTTTATTTTATTTCACAACCAGATGACCATATATACACAAATTTATAAATTTCAACCATATATACATCGATAATCGCATTAATTGTTGATTATCAACCATATATTTGTATCTGAACTCATGAACCATATTTTATTAACCAAATTTCAACTATACATTGATGACTTTGATCCATAAATTTACAAATTTGTCAATTCTAAAAAAATATAATATTATATATCTGAACTTAACCATATATATATATATTGATAATCACTAATCATTATAAGGACCTTACAAGCTTCTCTTGCTGCATTCTGATATGGTTGCTAGATACCAATTTCTATTAAGATCTATCCTTAACGTTCACATTACTCCTCATGAGAGCACTGCACCAAGAGTAAGAGAAACAGTCACAAGATGGCAGCCAGCATTCCAGCTCCCAATACTTTGGACTAAAATCGAAGAAAAATATACAAATTACAAATTTAGGTTCAAAAATATAAAACTTAAAAGTTCATTATTACTTACTGCAGGAATTATGCAGTTTAACAGGTCAAAAATTCAATATTCCTTAACTGCAGTATTTAGGTAGTTGCTACTTACAGCAAGGCAACCAGAGTTCCAGATTCATATCTACTCAAAGTAACAACTTTACAAACATAAGCAAACTTTCTAAACAGTCAACTAATTATGCAATTTAAAAGAGACCTAAGTCACCTGCAAAGATGCCACTTCCGTCTTCCATTCTTTCTCTATAGACTTCATCTTTTCCTCATTCTCTAAGCAATTGGAAAGTAAAGATACAAGGCCGAATGCTATATATATATATATATATATATATATATATATATATATATATATATATATAGCTCGTATATTACCAGTGGATAAATAATAAATATTGCAAGTGAAGCTGATAGATGAAAAGCTTCAGTTTCTACAGAAAAGAATATAACTATCTAGCAAAAAGTGGTCAAATCAGGGTTCAAACGATATTCTTTTTTATTTATTCATGCCAACTCGCAATAATTTTGCAAATTGAGCAATGATACCTTAACAAGAGAAATAAGACAAAAGAAAGTAATCTTATTGTTATCAACTTACTATATGAAAATATGGAATATTGTATTATTATTACAAAGAAATAGAATTATAGAAAATAAAAGTTTGGGACCATTGAGTCGCTAGTGTAGAAATGCTTTGATTGGAAAGTAGCCAAGTGCGGTAATCCCTAAATTGAGGAGTATAAAATTACGAGGGATGTCTTAAGGATTATAAAAATATAAAAGACAATATATTGCATAAGTATTTCAAGTTTCTATTATCATTTCTATTATATTTTAATAGCTAAGTTGTATATGAATGCATGGTCATGACAACTTGTGCAAGGTTTAGTTTCTTAAACGATATTCGCGGCAACAGAATCAATTCGGTCTAGGAGGAACATGGATAACTGTTGCTGATGTATAAGCATAGGAGTTACGGGACCTTTAGTGGGCTCGATACCTGTACAGGAAGAATCATTATAATTTTAATGAATAGTCAAAAATGGTATATACTAGTGGCTGTCATATAATTATGTTCCATGCTAATAATAGTTGTTTACAGGCTTAACAATTAATGCATGGACGTACTTGTGACACATATATATTGTGAATGATAATCCTTGTTTTGCAAGAAAGGATAGTGGTCCTGGGTAAGTTTTATTGTGTCAATAAGACATTTATGTTTCCTATATATATGTTTATGGAATTATTAACCAATCCTAAAGGAAGTAGAAAGGCAACGTAATAATTTTACCTATTCTCACATAACTACTCTGTTGGTTTAGGTGATCTAGCTTGAGACCGTTCAAAAGTGTATTCCCCAATGTATTGTCCCCTCCTCCAAGAGTGTGCGGAGTCGCTTGAATATTTTGAGGTATTTGGATCTCGTTTGACAACTTGAAGCTTTTCTTCTGGATGATGCTTTCTAGTTGTAACAAGGGACATAATGTATGTAATATTGTTCATTGTATTAGTTTCACGATTGTAAGCTAAGTGGTCATAATTAAGTTATCCATAGAGCACCTTCGTATTTTGCTGTAAATCATCTACAAAGAGAATAACTTTTTATATATCTCGTGTCTATAAAATTTTTACCTTATTTTTGTTGTGACGACTTGATTCTGTGATATTTTATCAATTACATATGTTTATGTCTTGTACAAGTATAATTTAGACTTGTACGATATCATGTCCAGTGATGACTTTTAATAATATGGAAATGACGTGACATAATGGTATCAGAGTGATGTTAACTTCTTTGGACCCTCATTTGATTCATTTCAATTCAAAGTTGCTTCCATGATCGAAAGTCCCTTGACCCTCCTTGGTGTTCTATTAAAAGTTCCATACAATAAGTCTATATATGTTATAATTTTAATGTGTATATTTTATTGATTAGCGATGGCTTCGAAGAAGAATAACAAAGACTTGAGAAATTGTAACACGTGATGTTTAGAAAAGGATGATTCGAGTATTGGTTGATCAACAAATAATAGTAGAGGTACTGTAGTAATTTGTGAGTATTATTATTATACTATATGAATGATGTATGCCTAAACTTTAATAAATGTAAATGAGTTAAAGTTGTTTAAGTAGAATTGCTACAATTTTATTTCAAAAGATTACCATGTGGTAGTGAAGTGGATGTTATATATGTGGTCATTGGGGCCACCGTGGTAAGAATTATTTGATATAAGATGCTGACTCAGTGTGTAGAGAAGGAATGTTTGTGTGCTAAGTGACTTAGTTTCTCTCAGTAGTATATTATTTATCCCTAGTGGTGTATGCTTGATTGTGTTTTTGATATCAATAAGTCTATCAGTAATGGATAGGGGTAGTGTAAGGTCTTAGTTTAGAGTTTTGCATGGTTAGATACGACTTCAGATTTTTCTTGTTAACTTGGTTTGGATGATCAAGAAAAATCTTTGACAATTAAGATAATATTGGATAATAATTTAGATTTATGAAATTGATGACTTGTCTGGAAAACCAAATATAGAAAATTATTAAATTATTGTTTGAATCGATTGGAATAAATTTTAAATTGAGTGCAAAGACTTAGTGGTATAATTGGAAGTTTATTTGGAGCATATTCAAATGACCCTAAAGATTTAGGAATTTTATTACTTTTTTCCCCAAGATAGTCTAAAGCTCTTTGCCTAGTTTGGCGGTTAGGAATGGATGCAACAATTTGAGTTTAGTGAATATATATTTTTGCTAGTTACACATATATTTTATGGGACAAAGGTGAATCCTAGGCCAACAGATGATTACCTTTGGATATTGTGACTGGACGAACTTAGATTATTTAATTTATTGAATCGTTGAATTATATTGTCTCGTTAGATTTTAGCTATATAAAATTTAGATGGATTGAATGGTAGTATTGGAGTACCTACTACTTGGTTAGATAACACATAATATGGCAGAATTGGATACCATTTAAACTCTGCTTGGTGAATATTGAAATTCCTTGTGAGTTTTAACAAATTCAGAAGTGTGGCAAAAATAATGGATTTTGGGAACTATGGGCCAGCCTATAATTTGGTTAGTATGGGTTTGTGAGTTTAAAACAATTAGTAGCTACAAAAAAATGCCTTAACATTTTGATTGGTTTTAAAGTTGATTTTACTATATGGGCAAATTAGGTGCTTAGAAATTGAGTGCAAGTAAGACTGAAATTGGGAGTATATTATGACTGATGGATTACAAAAAGGCAAATTGAGATTTCCAGTTTGGGATTAGTAAAATTTATGGTACAAAATTAAGATTTGGACTATAAGTGTTACTTGGATTAATTTTATGATGTAGCCAAGAATAATTGTTAGGTATAATTACCCTAGGAAACAATTTTGCTAGATAGACTTCGATCATTAGATTTTTTATTATTATTATGCTTATGTCAGCGGGATGGTATGTGTTGGTTCTTTAGTTATTTTGGGTTTGAAGCCTTTCTCCTATTTTGGGTTAGAATTCTATAGATTTGTTAGATAAGATTTGATATTATTGTTAAGATTAATTAGATTAGATTTAGGATTAGATACTAATTAGATTTAGGATTTAATTTCTTCTCCTCTAAGGATACATATTTCTTCTCCTACTTCTATACGGATATGAATTCGTTTTCCATTTATATATATTTATAGTTGTATTGCTCTTTTATAATTATTCATTAATAAAAATAATATTTTCTTCTCCTAAATTTGTTTTATGGTATCAGAGCTAAGATTTTTCTAAAATTATTTCACATATTCAATATTGTTGATTATCTACTTTCTTTTGCCATCTGCTCCGCTGTGAGGTTCGTCAACACCGTTGCATCGTCGTTCATTAGCTGCTGAAGAATAATCCAAACGGCTTCTTCTCCTTCCTCCTGTCTGGTCTGAAATTAGGTGATTGGATAACAGCTTCACATCCAAATCTCTTATTTTACTTATCAGAATCTTCCTAAGCTGAGAACATCTCTTTGCTCCCAAGCAGACATCATCCTTAGGTCCTCACCGTCGTGTACTATTCCACCACAGCGGAAGGCCCTTGCCAATATTTCTACATCAGCCAAAATAAGGGAGGTATAAAGCAAAAGTTTCTATAAAGGTTCTGTGCTCATCTTAGTACATAGAAAGTTTTTGTGCTATTATTTTCCCTTTTGATTTGTTCAAAAAAAATACAAAAAAAAATAAAAAAACAAAAAAAACAAAAAAAAGGAAAATAAAAATGCCTTTATCAGAACAATTCCAAGATTTTCTTCTGATTTTCACTGATTTTCCGTTAACCTCTTCCCATGATTAGGCTAGGTGGGCTGCCTCAGTCCGGACCACTTTACGTGGTCATCGTCTTCTTGGTCATCTTGATGGCTCTATCCCGAGGCCTCCTGAACCTGCCACTAATGATAAAACAGAGACTCAAAATACTATTTGTGTCACTCAGGATACTTGGGACGACCATGATGAGCGGATCGTTGCTTTCATCATATCTTTTGTTGATCGATCACTTTGTCCAAACCTTGAGGATATCCAGTCTGCTGCTTTATTATAGGACTATTTGACTACTCAGTTTGTTCACTCAAGTGGTGCTCGGGAGTATCAGTTAATCACCCATGCTTCTGTCACCAGACAGGGGGATCGCAATATTTAGGAGTTCGTCAGACTGATATGGGGTTACTGGCGTGAGCTACTAAAATTGGAGGGTATTGGTCCTGATTCCGTATGCGCATGCACTTGTCGAGGACGTCGACAACTTTTTTAGTTTCTCATGACCCAGCGTCCTAAATTTTAGTTCGTAAGCGATTGGATCATTCAGAATAATACTACTCTAGATGATGCTAACTCTGAGCTTACAATTGAGGAGACTTTTATAAGTTCTCTTTCTACTGACATCTCTACACCGATATTGGGTTATAAGACTGTTTTTGCTGTTACTCCACGTCATCCGTCTACCACTTTCAAGAAGGCTCGTGCTCCCACTTCTCTTCGTCCTTCATGTACCTATTACGGGAAGCTTGGTCATTCCACTGTCGCCTGCTATGCTTATCAGAGGTCTGGTATGATATGTGCTCACTGCCAAAATCCTGGATACTTAGTGGATGATTATTTTCTACTTCACCCACATTTGAAAACTCAATTCCTCGAGCGGATAAAGACAAATTGTTCCTCCTTGTCTCATTCTCCAGTACCTCAGGCTCACATTGTTGATAGTATTCAAATATCGACAGATATTGAACATCTTCTTACTCAGTTAGAGCTCTAACTCCAACGCCATCCTGCCTTCGCTGGCTTCTCTGCATGTGCATTTTCTGTTTCAACTAGCCAAAATGAAGTTGGAAGCATTCAACAGGGCCCACCACAAGCAATGGTCCCATAAGATAGCCGAGTGCCGCCTCAGATGCCACATCCTCCCTCTTCAGTCATGTATCCCACCTCATTTGGGTACATGGCCTATCTAAGTGATTATGTATACCAACAAGGCGTTATAATTCTCAAATGATATCACATTACTACAATCAGATGTACGGAACAACTTCATCATCTAATGTTGGCCCGCAAGCGTATCTTTACCCCTATATGGAATTTGCCTTAAAAAATTCGAGGGCATGCTTTCAGTCGCCAATATAGGCCCATCGTCTAATGTACGCACAATATCTACAGTCAACGCAGAAAGATCCTACGCTCCCTCACTGCCCTACAACTTTCACCTTTTGCCCCTACCGCACGCAAGCCAACCCGTTAACAACGCAGATTACAGTTTTTGAAAGGCATTATGTGACTTCAGTTGTTAGCTGGCAGATTCTATTGGGTAAACTCATGTTGTTTGGCCCACCATGAGTTTGAAGGGGGGTGTTAAGATTATATACTAATTAGATTTATGATTGAATTTTTTCTCCTCTAAGGATAAATATTTCTTCTCCTACTTCTATAAGGATGTGAATCGATTTTCCATCTATATATATTAATAGTTATATTGCTCTTTTACAACTATCCATTAATAAAAATAATATTTTCTTCTCCTTAATTTGTTTCAATTATAATATGGAATGGGTATAATTCTTTCTAGTTGTATGTTCGAGATGAGTGTCATGATGTTTAAGTATGACTTATAAATTATCTAGCCTTATTGGTTAGGTGGATGATTCAATGTTGAGCTCTAGGAATCAATAGAATAACCTTAAAAGAGTTTGTCTTGGTAGTTGCAGTGAGAATATAGATGAATATCAAATATTGGGAGCTAAGCCAATAATTTACTTTGGTTTTTGGAAATTTTTGATTGATTGCTTGCAGCTTGAATAAGAAAAATGTATTTGGATTTGAATTGCTGGATTGCCTATTATTAGATTGTCTTAGTTGATTATACTCAACTGAGAGTAATGGATAAATATTTTCGACAAATAGAATTGTGGATCAAAATAGTGCGCTTGAAAAAATGATTGTTACTCAGATTAAATTTAAATTGGGTTTGATTGATCTCCTATGAGATAACATTCTTTTGTGCATAAACTGGAATACTTGGGTTAGCAATGAAATATCTGCTTCGATCGTATCATCAAAAGAATTTGGTTGAAAGGATTGGGTTATGGGTAATAACATGGATTGAATTTTTTATGGTTCAAGATTTTCTATTACTAGATAAAATTAATGAGTGAGATGGATGTATATTTTTACGTCTTGACAAGCTAACTATGAATTAAGATTGAACTTAGGCACTTAATGATGGTGATTTTATATTTGGCTAAAATATTTCAGATGACTAGCTAGTATTTTAAGTAAATTAATCTTGGCTGAATAATAGATCTTTTGGGACGGATCATGAAGTGGTTGGAACTAACTTCAATAATGGATAAATTCTTTAAAGAAAGTTACACTGATATTGAATAATGTTGAGCAAAAATATGATCATATTTAAAAGAATATAATTTATTTATATGTAGTAAGTGATTCAAATTTGGGTTAGTTACCTTCGGTGATGGAAAGTAGGTTAGTTTAATGGTAAATTATGAGATATTGGATTCTTCCACAACTGTGCTTAATATATTCAGGTTTAGAAAATTAGTTGATAATTGAATTTGATCTCTTGAGAATGGTTTGGATTATTTTATTTGCAATACTTGGTATTTGAATAAAGATATTGGTTGCTTTGGTTTCAAATGGATTGATAGTATTTGGATAAAATCTAGACATTGTGATAAATTTCTTGAACTACTTATAAAAGTTTGTAATAAACTGATTGGTATTGATGAATAATTATAATATAGATGGTTCCCCAAAGACTGAGTTGGGTTGGTTTTGGCTCAGCCCCTTTGATTCAGGATATAATATCGTATAGTACTTGGGTAGTTTGTCTTAGTCTTTATTTGTTTTTCTGATGCTTGTGTCTGTATTTTAGTTTCACTAGTGATATCTCATCTAATGAGTTTAAGATATATGATTGTATATAAGGCACACTATTGATAGAGTGAGAATGATGGTGATGCCTTAATAATGGTTTGGATCAAATTTGGTGGTATAATTTGTTCGATGGAATTGGCTAATCCAAAAGTTGGATAAGAAGGAAGATGCTTTATGATGTTCATTAATTTTATCTGTTTGAGTAGTTTTATGCTTCTATGGATGAAAGAATAGGCATAAGTAGAGTTACGACTACAGTTCTTGAAGTGTATGGTCACTATGGTGGACGATCGTATTGCTAAAGGAATACATATGCAAAAAAAGTTATAAGATTTGGTGCTAAGGACAAGTGGAGCCGGGAGTATATGTCCTTATAGATTTTTGAGAGGGTTGCATTTATAGCCTATTGCATTACAATACTAGTGGCATTTTCTAAAGTACATGATGTTTTCTATGTCACCCGACTTCGAAAGTAAATGCATGATCCATATGAAGTGGTGGGTTTTGACCAAATGAAGCTACATGTGTATTTGTTACATGCTGAAAGACTTGCTGAAATATTGATCAGAAAATAGAAGGTATTTCATAATTATTTTGGGTCTTGATCCATATTCTTTGGCAGTTATTCAGTAGAGGAATCTATATGAGAGTTTGAAATAAAGATGAGTAAAGAGCAATCCAAATGAAGCTACATGTGTAATTTCTTCATTAGCCAATTGATATTGAAGGAGGAGTATATTCTTTTAAGTTTCAATGACGAAACTTTTTATGAGTGATGTATTATGTAATATCCCACTCACTGTGGTGTATTGTGCTGGTTTGTTGGCTCGAAGGGCCTAGTTGGACTTGGATTCATGCGAAAGAATCATTTAGATATTCTTTATGATCGGGTCGAAAAGATAATTCGTCAATTGGTGATTGATTTTGATATATTCTCTCCTTTGTCTCCATATATTAATAAAAAAGAGCTTTATTATTTCTAGTTTGTGTTCTTTGATCAATGATTCCTTAATAAGAGAAACAAGATAAAATAAACTAATCTTATTGTTATCAACTTGCTATATAGAAATATAGAATATTCTACTACTGTTACAAAGATATGGAAGTATAAAAAAATATTCAGAAACATTGATTCACCAGTGTGGAAATCCCTAGATTGGAAAGTAGCCAAGTGCGGTAATCTCTGAATTGGGAAGTATGGAATTATGAGCGGTGGCTCGAGTAACGAACAAAAGATAATGTGTTGCATAGTTATTTCAAGTTTCTGTTATCATGCATATTATATTTTAATAGCTAAGTTGCATATGCATGCACGGTTATGGACAACTTCTATACAAGGTTTAGTTCCTCGAATGATATCTGCAACCACATAACTGAGTTGGCCTAGTAGGAACAAGGACAACTATTGTTAACATACAAGCATAAGAATTACTGTTACCTTTAGTGAGGTTCGATATTTACACTGGAAGGATCACCGTAATTTTCAATGAATAGTCCAAAATGGTGGATCACCAATAATCGTCTTATATTTAGGCTTCATGCTAATTCCAATTGTTGTACATGCCTAACAATTGATGTAAGGAAGAACTCATGACAAACATATATATATATATATATATATATATATATATATATATATATATATATATCCTTGTTTTATAGGAAGGATGGTGGTCTTGGGAAAGATTCATTGCATCAGTGACACACACACACACACACAAGGATGTGTGTGTGTGTGTCACTGATACAATGAATCTTTCCCAAGACCACCATCCTTCCTATAAAACAAGGATTGAAATTCATATATATATATATATATATATATATATATATATATATATATATATATATATATGTATATATGATCCTAAAGAATGTAGAAAGACAACATAATAATTTTACATATTATTATATAATTTTATTATGTTGGTTTAGGTGATTCTGGTTGAGACTGCTTACTGGTACATTCCCCAATGTACTAACTCCATCCTCTAGGGGTGCGTGGAGTTGGACGTTTTAAGGCATTTGGAACCCGTTTGACAACTTGAAGCTTTTCGTCTTGAAGATGCTCTGTTTATAATAAGGAACATAATGCATATCATTATATTAGATTTATGATATTTAGCAAAGTGGGCATAATTAAGTTAGTCATAGAGAGCCTTTGTATTCTACTGCAAATTATCAATGAAGAGAATTAATTTTTATATATCTTGTGCATATCAATTTTTTTCTTATGTTTGGTGCATCAACTTTAATTATGAGATATTTTATAAATCGTGTATCTTCATGCCTTGTACAAGTATAATTTAGACTTGTATGACATAACTCCCAGTGGTGACTTTTGATCGTGGTGAACCAGGGCGTGACATTCACAAACTTAAAAGAGGATACAATATCCAATCTACAAGCAAATCCAAGTCATGTCATAATCCAACAAAATCCTATAGTACAGATTTACACAAAGTCAGATCTAGAAATTTCATAGACAACCAATAATCCTAACTATATGGATCTCCTAAATAAATCACTACTATATTCTGGATTTTTTTTGAATAATATTTTTATCATATTAATTTCTAAATTACAGTTTATAATTAGATTAACAATATCAAGTTTAGCAACTTTAATTCTGAGATATTTTATAAATCGTGTATGTTCATGCCTTGTACAAGTATAATTTAGACTTGTATGACATAACTCCCAGTGGTGACTTTTGATCGTGGTGAACCAGGGCGTGACATTCACAAACTTAAAAGAGGATACAATATCCAATCTACAAGCAAATCCAAGTCATGTCATAATCCAACAAAATCCTATAGTACAGATTTACACAAAGTCAGATCTAGAAATTTCATAGACAACCAACAATCCTAACTATATGGATCTCCTAAATAAATCACTACTATATTCTGGATTTTTTTTTGAATAATATTTTTATCATATTAAATTCTAAATTACAGTTTATAATTAGATTTTAGACTAACAATATCAAGTTTAGATTTTAATATGTTTTTGTGCACGTACTTACCTAACCAATAGATTATACTAATAATTTACAATTAAATTATAATTTAACTTTTACAATACATGATTTATTCATATTTAATTCTGTTTTACAAGTTTTTTTCAAAATTTTCAAGTTAATAGAATCCATTTTGGAATTACGGGATTCGTATAACACAAATTGAGGCATACCATGATCGAAGGATCAATCATTACAAAGATTATATTTTGGTGCACTAACTTACAGATTTTAACACTTTGAGAGTGCAAGAATTGACAGTTTTTACTGTTAATCAATCTGCATTCTAGAAAATAAAAAATAAATATGACTTAGGCCGAGGCTTGAAGTTAGTTCAATGTCCTTATGAAAATATTCGTCTCATACACGTGCTTACAGTTTAATGACAACTTTGTCTCCCACAATATAACAAAACTCCTCCCCCGGTAGTAATACTTCATACCGTAGGAATTGGACGAACCAATCAAGGTATATTCTCTCTCTATCTCTCTGGATACTCTCTCTCTCGTACTGAGTACTGGATGAATTGTTTGGATGAATCAATCAAACAGTCATAGGACTATGCTTTTATAACTGGCGAAGAGACAAAAAGGGTAAACAACCGTAATGTTTGGAAGGGACCTTTTCCAATTAATACAACCATTGAAAATTATTCATTCACTTTAGATTATTTTCAATAATCCCCACATAAATAGATATTTGACTGCATAATGCAAACAAAATACGGACACAATGCAGACATAGAAAGAGATCATTTGAAAAGTTACTGTAGGACAAGTAGCTTTGGCCTTGAACCTTCCCTTATTAATATTTACAACTATGCTCCTTTGCTCGCGTTGTGCACGCATACGACGGCCAGGTGTGGAGCACTAGGGGGAAGGGGCTGGGAACACGAAGGATTGATCCTGATCACCACCCCTTAAGGTAAAATCATGTGGGTCCACCCCAAAATTTGGAGCGATTGGGAACAAGAAGCTATTCTTTGTGCTTCCAAAACTTCAAAGGTAAAGAAGAAAAACTTGCCATATCAATTGGTCCTTGCCTTTGACACAAATGAATCCATATCCGGAGAAACTAGGTCTGGTAAGACCTATTTACGAACCTACGAGCCAGCCTAAGAGAATATTGCTCCTAAGGCTTTCATGCCCGCTACACCAGTTCCTCCTGAAGCAGGCCCGTCAGAGCCCACAATGGCAGACAAGGCAAAACAAAAAGAAGTTCAGTTCGACAAGCCCTCAAAGAAGGATCCTCCTCCGAGACTTGGCAAACCATATAACTTTGACATACTGGCCCATCTCGCCAACACTACGGAACGGCACTCCATTTACAAACTCTATTTCCTCTCGGAAGAAACTCTTAATGTCTTGAGAGAGGCGTTGTTACACACTGACATTTATCTGACGCAAATTAAAGAGCCAGAGGACAACCCTGTCACCCCCGTATTTCTTGATAAGGGTATTTTTATTATTTTGCCTAGTTATTTTATTTTTAGTGATTTAATATTAATTTGTGTGTTATTTAATTAAATTGTGTTTCGTATTAATTATTTTATAGTTAGTAGGCTAGCCTATTATTTGGACTTGACACTAGTGGACCCAATAGGACTAGTCATGACACATTGAACCAAACATTTGGGCTAGACCATTAGACTCATCCCTCTTGACTAATTATTTGACTTAATTAAACCTTCATTAGGAAGAGAAGATTCCTCCTTAATTAAATTCTTTATGCAACCATCAAGGGGTATTCTAGACATTATACATTGCTTGGGAGAGGGGCAAGGGGCCGGCCACTACATCGAGGGGGGTTCTCTTTCTCTCTCCACTTTATTTTATTTCAATTCTAGATCCCCAATTTAGTTAATCTCCAAATTGACTCATCCCTCCACCAAATTCAACCTAATTCATACCTATTCTCTCTTATTTTACCATCTAAGAAGCATTGGAGCTTAAATTACAAGGAGCATTTGAAGGAGGAGAAATTGGCAAGAAATTGTGTCCTAAATTGTGTCCATTGAATATTTCATTAAAAATAATAGGTAAATTCTGAATCCACCCCTTAATTTAGACTCTAATTTATGAATTTAACCATTAAAAATCATCCCTTAGCTTAATGCTATCCATGAGATCAAGAACTAGATTCATATGACTTATATTGTGGAATCTACATAATAATTTGTGTGCAAATATAGAAAATTACGAGATTGACACATCAAGTGTATGTAATGAGATTAATTAGATCTAATTAGACTTAGATCAGGGTTGTGGGACTAGGTACCTGTCTACAATTGGATATGAGTAGAGCGTATCTTGGTATTTTATGATACAGTATGATACAAGACTCATATTTGGGTATTTTGTGTACATGCTCTTCCTATTCCTTTGTAACAAGTTATATTATTTAGAAATTAGTGTATTTGATATGTAGGGATGTTTTCTTTGGTGTATTGTGAGTTTTGACTATTATTTGAATACGTATCATAGAGTAACTTGAAAATGCACTATAGGTGTTTGGTTTTATGTATCTATTAGATGTGGGTGTGCACATGTGTGCATTTGACAGTGATGTTTAGTATGTACTGTGTGTGCAGGCCTTGGCAAGTATTGACCTGCTACCTTGCAGCAGTGTAGGGGGTCGGGTGTTCAGCATTGGAAATGGGGCACTGCTCGAGTAGTAGTAGGTAGCAATGGAAATAAAGGGAGTTGGCAGGCCAATATGAAGTGGTCAGGTGCTCGA
Source organism: Iris macrosiphon (assembly GCA_036927795.1). Taxonomy (NCBI): domain Eukaryota; kingdom Viridiplantae; phylum Streptophyta; class Magnoliopsida; order Asparagales; family Iridaceae; genus Iris; species Iris macrosiphon. Next base: position 86,220,335 of record JAYESA010000008.1, read on the forward strand.
GTACTTACTGCCACTGTAACAGTTTATTATTGTGGTTGTTTTTGTCGTTAACATCAGTGAAGGAAGGATGTAAGGTCTGTTTCAGACAAGAGTTAGAACAAGAAAATAGCAGCAGTAAGGAGCACTACTACACATCAGTAGGTAGATCTGTGCATTGTGGCATAACAACAACAAGGACAGCAATTAAGGATTGGGGTATGCCTGTGCAGAACAGAGGTTTAAGGGTAGTACCACATGATACTCGAGTGTCATGGGTATCTAAAAGTTCTTGAGGATGGGTTCATGATACTCAGGAATCAAAGTATAGGTATTATGGTATAAGATAGTGAATGTGAGTTTGTAGGGGTTAGTATCAGTATAGATAAGTGTTGGGGTATAGTGAAGGGTGTTTGAGTGAAAGTATAAACCAGGTTTATGTCTGCTGTTGGTGTGAAGTGTTAGGATAGAGTAGGGGTTAAGGTTGTACAAGTATTAGTATGCATGACAGTTGTGGAATGCAGGATAGTGTATGTATTAGTGACTTAGAGGTATCAGCTAGTATAACAAATTGTTAACTAATTGTGCCTATAGGTAGGTGGGTATCAGTAAGTGTTAATAATGGTGTTTCCTAGAGTGTTTAGTGAACAATCGAGATTAGAGCATAAGTTAAGTGTTGTGTCTTATGTCAGAGTATGGGTGTATTAGTGTGAGGTGTTGGGTGTAGTATTTCAGTCAGGTATTGAGGGTGATATCAGTTGTTGTCACTACCCGATTCTAGAAAATATGGTTTTTTTTATTTGGTAAATTTTGTATTGATTATAATTAATTATAATTATATTTAATTGATGGTTGTATTATTTTTATTTGATTATTTTAGGGTTTTGCTAGTCTGGACCCGTGTCAGACCCTAGTGGACCCATGTCCGACCCAACCCACACCCTTGTAAGACCTATTTTTGGGTCTAAAATATTTATTATATTTTTAATCGGTTAGTTGGAGAGATTGGGAGTTAGTTTGAGTGCTTTTGGAACCCCGAACCCAAAACCCAATTTGCATGACCATAGGGGAGGGTGTTTTAGTCATTTGGATTAAGGAAACCCCTTTAATTACACATGGCTGACCCTATTCTTCCCAGACCCGACCAAAACCAGCCGTCCCCTTCCTCCATTCTTCTTCTTCACTTCTTCTTCTTCTTCTTCTTCTTCTTCTCCATTCTCCACTCTTTCTTCTTCTTTTCTTCTTCCAACTTCAAGTAAGTACTCTATTTCTCCTCTTTCTTCTTCTATCCTTCATGGATTTGAACCCTAAACCTACACTTTTCCCTAACCTAAGTGTGTAGAGCCTAGACTTAGTGTGGAGGCTTAATTTGGAGGCTTGGAGCTTGAGGGAGGTGATTTCAAGAGATTTGGAGACTTTGGCCTTGGGATTCCAACTCCCAAGAGGTAAACCCTAGCTTTTCTCTTACTAATTACTCTTATATAGTGTAATTAGTGGTTTCGAACCTTCCTAGATCCTAAGGCTACCCGTGGGAGAAAGTTGGAACTAGTTTGGTTGTGTTTAGAGACTTTGACACTAGGTTTTGTGTCAATTTTGGGTGAAATCCAAAATTGGCCCAATTTTGGGTGATGCCCTAGGTTAGACGGACCTAGGTAGACGTTTTCGGGTGTCTTGAGGGTATGTGCGTTTCTCCGTTCGGACACGTGAAGTCGTGTCACAGAGAAATGGGCATTTCGGGCGTTTTTGGGGTTTTCGTCGTCGCCGGTTCTATGTGCGTGCGCGTTTTTTCCACGGGTCTAGAATCGACGAGTTAGTATTTTTATAGGATCTAGACATCGTTTAGAATCCGTGGGTAAATTTTGGGCCGATTTCGAGTTGGTTTGGTATATTTCAGGAGGTTTTCTGAACCGCACACCACGTGTTCGTCGAAATGACCGAACGACCATTTCGACTTGGTTTCTTAGTTTCGGGTTTGTGCGCGCGTTGGGTTAGCTTCGGGGAGTGTGTGCTAGAGTTCTTGGGTTATATTTTATATATATTTATGTGTTTGTGCCTGTAGGGGTGGTTGTGCGCGTGTTGGTGGGGTGTTGTGAGTGTTGTGTTGTGTTGTATTTTGTGTATATGTGTCTATATATATATATATATATATATATATATATATGTGTGTGTGTGTATGTGTGTGTGTCTCTCTCTCTCTCTCTATATATATATATATATAGATATAGATATGTGTTATTTGTATATATATGTGTGTGTATATACCCCTATATTTGTGTTTGTGTATGTGTATTAAGTGAGTGCTTCTATATATATATATATATATATATATATATATATATATGTGTGTGTGTGTGTATGTGTGTGTCTGTGTATGTGTGATTGTGTGTGCATGTGTGTGTGGTGTGTCGAGGGTTGAGCAGTGAGCAGAGGGTGTGGCGAGGCTGCGAGGGGGAAGTAGCGAGGCAGTAAGATGGGCAGCGAAGCGCAGGGAGGCAGCAGCAGCCAACGCGCTGCAGTGCAGCGCACTGCAGCAGAATGAGCAGTAGCAGCAGCTGCAGGCGCCGCAGCGCCGCGGCAGCAGCGCGCTGCAGCGCAGCCGTGCAGCAACAGCAGCTACCAGCAGTAGCAGCAGCAGTGTTAAGCAGTAGCAGCAGCTTGCTGCGCAGTGCAGCAACATCAGCTAGGCGAGGCGCAAGCGCATTGCATTAGCAGCGGGGTAATAGTCGCAGGTAGCAGGGGGGAGAGGTAGCTAGAAAGAGATAGATAAATTAATAGATAGATAGATAGATTGATAGATAGGTAGATTGTTAAATAGATAGATAGATAGATAGATTGATAGATAGGTAGATAGATAGATAGATAGATAGATAGATAGATAGATAGGTAGTTATATATATATATATATATATATATATATAGCTAGATATATGTTATACCTAGATATATATATATATGTATAGGTATAAGGTAAGGTATATGGGTATGTGTGTTTGTGGTTATATATATATATATATATGCATATAGATATGTAGGTATATATATATATGTATTAGATATATATATATATATATTCTATCCTAGATTATTAACTAGGAGTATATCTATATACTTAAATAGCTAACTAGAGGGGTAGTTAGTGAGGTATCGGAGGATATCTCAATACCTTGAGATATCAAGGTATCTTAATATCTTGAGATATCCAAGGTATTGAGTTTCGAGCAGGGTTTTTGAGCAATTGCCTAGGAATAGGTTTAAAGATAGATTTTTATGTATATGTGTATATAATTACGCGTGCTAGCATAGGTTTTAGCGGGTTTAGGCGGGGTGCGTAGCCTAGGTCGAGGTATTGGATACCGAGGGTATCCCGGTATCTCGAGGAGGCGAGTTTGTTGGTTTACTAGCTTAATGAGCTAGTTTTGACCTAAAATTTTAGGGGCACCCTAGTTTGACCTAGCATTGACCATAATTGTCCTCGTTGACCGTAAAAGTTAACGTTTGACCTAGTTTTGACCTAGAGTTGACTTTTTGGACCCCGGGTTGACTTTTTGACCCAAATTTTATCGGTTTGACCCGTTCGACCTAGAATACCCCTAGAATCTTTTTGTAGTTATTTTATATCAGTTTAAATCCTTAAAACCCTGTTTAATCTTGATTTTCGCAATAGGTTCTTGCGACCCCTGTCCGGATCTCGATCCTCATCAGTTGCTCAGGACACCAGGCGAGTACCTACCTCTGATAGTTTCCATTTCATGATAGCGTTTATATCACCTATTCTAGAACTGTAATACTTGATTCTGACACATTATTATACGAGATGGTACTTGTGGATCCCGTCATGAGATGCTATCCCCCTTACCGTATTCAGCGGGTACTCTATCACGTGTATTTTATTATGTGCTTCGGGTATTGATTCTCATGTGCTATCATGTGCTTCTTGTGCTCTCGCCTTCATGTGCGCGAGCTATTATCATGTACGTAGCGTGTCGTTGTTGGATCCAAGAGTATTATTGGAGGAGGGGAGTAGGAGTTGGTTATGTGATCAAAGCCAAACAGTATTCATGTGTATGTCGGTTATGCAACTCACGTATAACGGAGTTATCGTAGTTTATTCATGTACAACCTAAGATGATCACATAACGAACTTGTTCATAAGGCACTTAGCTAGTATTCATGTTTTCTCACATGCAGTTACTTCTCTACTTGTATTGTTCTCCAGTTTATATTGCAGCTACTTTATCTGCTCTATCATGTATTTATTTTCCTGTGCATCTTGTATACTTTTCTATTGCTCATCATATACACCTTACCAAGTATTTGGAGTTGCTTTCAGAGTTATGTACTTTATTCCAGTCCTGACAGGGCATATTTTTTCCAGAGGATCCTGAGAATTTTTGCCCGATATTCTACGGGCCGGGCGTCGAGGAGTGTTGTGACCCCGTGACTGAGGAGGAGCCCATCGAAGAGACGCCTTTAGCGCCCTAGTTAGCTAGGTGGGTTTTCCTGGGTTGTTCTCAGTTGATTATTTTGGATGACTGTACTGTATCTATTATTTTGTTGCCTGTGAGATGTTGTAGACTATAGACTTGGACTGTATTTTGGATATTGTCTTGCTCTATGTTTCTTTGTTTCTTTGTGATATCATATCGTTCTTTTACTCTTTCCCTAGTTATTGTGATTGAGTATTCATATATATATTGCGTGGTTGCCCTCCTTTTGGAGAGGATATTGACAGGTTTTGTGAGATAGATATTGTGACCTAGAATGAACCTTTACAGCGTTCTACCGTCGATTCTGCGGCGTAGGCTGGACGTACCCACGACTCATGCCCGATTTTTTGGGTGCGGGTCGTGACACATTTTTGGTGGCGGCCCATGCAGGTCTAGTTTTTAGGTTTACCTGTAATAGGATATAGGATATAGGCTGAGAGAGATTGTGCTCAATCACAACTAGGACCCTTCCTGATTTCTTTTGCTATCTTTAATTTTCCTGAAGTTGTTTTCTTTTGTAATATTACTGTCCTTCTTTGATGATACCGTTTCTTGTATCGTATTGACTTCTTTTGATCTATGTTCAGGATGCCTCCGAAGACACGGTCTCAGCGCACCATTCCAGCAGCTGCCACCGAGAGGTCTGCCACCTCTCGTCCTGCTCGACTTCAGGCAGCCGCTACCGCTCCACTCGCCACTCCTACGGTCGAGGGAGCATCCGTTTCTTTCGGAGATCCTCTTCCTCCTATTGATCCGAGAGCTACACCAGTTATTCCGGTGGTACCTCCTCCCCCACCGCCTGCACCAGTTGATGCCACGTAGTTGTTTGTGTTCTTCAGAGAGATGATGGACTCGCAACACCGCTAGGCAGATGTTATGAGATTGGGCATTGAGAATGCTCACCAGGTGGCCATGACAGCAGTGGATAGAGTGGCCCAGATCCAGCTACAAGCAGAGCAGGCTCAGTATCCGAGGCCGAGTACCATTATCGACTTTCAGAGGATGCGGCCCAAGGAGTTCCGAGGTACGGAGGGGATCCTGTACGCGTACGACTGGATCGAGCACATTGAGGGCATCTTCAGGCTGGCACTGATCCCAGCCAGCATGCAGATTGAGGCAGCGGGCAGCCAGATGTTCGATCTTGCCCTTACTTGGTACCGCACAGATACGCATATAGCAGTACCGGGACTGACCTGGGAGGCTTTCAAGAAGCTTTTCAAGGAGAATTTCTTCCCGGATGTGGATCTCAGTGCTTTAGAGAGCCAGTTTGAGGTGCTCGTCCAGGGGAGCATGCTGGTGGACGAGTATACAGCAGAGTTCTGCCATCTGGGCAGATTTGTTGAGGGTTTGACTGAGGCAGCGAAGGCGCGGATGTTCCGTAAGGGTTTGGTCATGGCGGTCAAGTCCTTGACTAGGAGTGACCGCGAGGCGACCTTCGAGCAGATTGTGAGCGACGCTCAGAGGGCTAATAACGACTTGGAGCTGAAGACCAAGAGGAGCAGAGATGCTTCCGGGGCAGGCAGTAGTGCGGGCCTAGCCAAGAGGCCGTTCCAGCAGACTCAGCAGCACCAGGGTCAGGGTCATGCGCCCTTCCGACAGGCGCCCCAGCAGCAGAGGCAGAGACAGCAGAAGGGTCAGAGGCAGCCCATTATTTGCCCTTTTTGTTGGAAGCCGGGGCACGGATGGGACATTTGCAGAAAGAGGCTGGGAAGATGTTTGTTATGTGGCGCAGCAGATCACCATCTGAAGGATTATCCATCAGCACTTGCTCGTACAACTCAGGGTGGAGGAGCCGCTCAGAGGGGACCAGCCAGAGCACCTGCAGCACAATAGAGAGGACAGCCTTTGCCGACTCAGCAGCAGAGGTTTGGTCAGCACCAGCAGCAGCACCGAGGAGGACAGCAAGGGCAAGCTTTTGCCCTGACCGTAGACGAGACCGAGCCCGTTGGTGATGTGATATCAGGTTCTGTTCTTCTTGATTCCATTCCAGCACTTGCTTTATTTGATTCTGGTGCTTCCCATAGCTTTGTATCTGTATCTTTTGCTGTTAGACACCATCTTGTTGCTGAACCTTTAGCTAGACTCTGTAAGATCATGACCGGGGGTGGTATCATCCTAGTCAGTAATGTCTGTAGAGACCGAAGAGTTACCTTGGGAGGCTGGGAGTTGAGTGTGTGCCTACTCGCAGTGCCACTTCTGAGCTACGATATTATACTCGGGATGGATTGGTTGAGTATGCATTGTGCTAGTATAGATTGTCGTGGAGGCAGAGTGTTGTTTAGTCCGCCGGGTGAGCCAGAGTTTCAGTTTGCCAGAGGAGCAGCAGAGCAGACCGAGGGAGTCTTCTGCGGAGCCCTGGTGGTAGAGTCGAGGTTGCTACATCCACTGATAGTGGAGTACATGAATGTCTTTCCGGAGGAGTTGCCAGGGTTACCTCCGGACAGAGATGTGGAGTTCTCTATAGACTTGGTGCCAGGCGCGGAGCCGATATCCCAGCACGTCTATAGAGTCAGCAACAGTGAGCTGATAGAGTTGAAGAAGCAGGTAGATAAGCTTCAGGACAAGAGATTTTTTAGATCTAGTTCTTCTCCGTGGGCTACTCCGGTACTTTTTGTGCCAAAGAAGGATGGCTCGATACGGATGTGTATCGACTACAGGGCTCTGAACAACCTCACAATCAAGAACAAGTATCCGCTGCCACGTATTGATGATCTTTTTGACCAGTTGAGCGGAGCAAGGGTGTTTTCCAGGATTGTTCTGAGGACAGGCTACCACCAGGTGAAGGTCAGGAGGGAGGATATTCCGAAGACAACTTTTTGGACCAGGTATGGACAGTATGAGTTCATGGTGATGCCGTTTGGGTTGACTAATGCCCCGACAGTGTTCATGAATCTAATGAACAAGGTGTTCCATCAGCATCTAGACAGGTTTGTGGTGGTGTTTATAGATGACATCTTGGTTTATTCGAAGACCCCATAGGAGCATGCAGAGCATCTGAGGATAGTGCTGGAGACTCTCAAGAAGGAGAAGCTTTCTGGAAAGCTTTCAAAGTGCGAGTTCTTCCTTGACAAGGTTGAATTCCTTGGTCATGTGGTGACTGGAGAGGGGATCTCGGTGGATCCGAGGAAGATCTTGGCAGTTGAGGCATGGAGTGCTCCGAGTTCAGTAGCAGAGGTCAGGAGTTTCCTGGGACTGGCAGGTTACTACAGAAGATTTGTTCAGGATTTTTCCCGGATTGCAGAGCCGTTATCCAGGCTGACCAGGAAGGACGTGGAGTTTGTTTGGTCAGAAGAGTGCCAGATCGCCTTTGATAAGCTGAAGAGGAGGTTGACGACAGCTCCAGTGTTGACGTTGCCATCAGGATCTGGAGGATTCACTATCTATAGTGATGCATCGGGGAAGGGACTGGGTTGTGTGTTGCAGCAGAATGAGAGGGTGATTGCCTATGCTTCTAAGCAATTATGTCCTCGTGAAAAGAACTACCCTACCCTCGATTTGGAGTTGGCTGTGGTTATCTTTGCTCTGAAGTTGTGGAAATACTATTTATACGAAGAGCGTGTGGAGATCTTCACAGACCACAAGAGCTTGAAGTATGTGTTTACCCAAAAAGAGCTGAACATGAGGCAGAGGAGATGGTTGGAGTTGATGAAAGTCTTCAACATATTGTTGCAGTACCATCCAGGGAAAGCGAACGTAGTTGCGAATGCGTTGAGCAGGTATCCGGTAGCTATGTGCCTGACTACAGATCGTTATCTTCTGGCAGATCTAGAGAGCTTAGGCATTGAGGTGATAGTGCCTGGAGTTAAGATGCAGATATGGGGACTGCAGATTCAGTCAGAGTTGGTAGATCGAATCAGGGCTACCCAGTTTGAGGATGAGTCCCTGAGGAGCATCAGGGCGCAGGTTCAGATTGGATTATCAGATGACTTCACCATTGCTGATGATGGTTCATTGCGGCACGGTACCAGGTTGTATGTGTCGTGTGGGTCATTGCGCGAGGAGGTTCTTCAGGAGGCGCATCGATCCCAGTACTCTATGCATCCAGGTGCCAACAAGATGTATAGAGATCTGAGAGAGCATGTATGGTGGTATGGGATAAAGCGGGTGGTAGCACGCTTCGTATCCCGATGCTTAGTGTGCCAGCAGGTGAAGGCGGAGAGGTAGAGGCCAGGAGGTTTGCTCCAGCCGTTACCCATTTCGGAGTGGAAATAGGAGCATGTGACCATGAATTTTGTTTCTGGACTTCCCCGTTCTCCAGGCGAGAAGGATGCGATTTGGGTCATCGTAGTCAGGTTGACCAAATTGGCCCACTTTCTACCATTCAAAGTGGGTACATCTACAGAGAGACTAGCAGAGATGTATGTGTGACAGATAGTCAGACTACATGGAGTTCCTGTGAGCATAGTATCAGACCGGGACAGTCGCTTTACTTCACATTTTTGGAGGAGTCTGCAGGCTAGCTTGGGCACCCAGCTCAAGTTTAGTAGTGCATATTACCCACAGATAGATGGTCAGTCAGAGAGGACCAACCAGACACTGGAGGACATGCTTCGCACTTGTGTTCTGGATTTCAGAGGCTCTTGGGAGGATCACTTGCACTTGGTAGAGTTTGCTTACAACAACAGCTACCAAGCCAGTATCGAGATATCACCTTTCGAGGCATTGTATGGACGGAGGTGTCGCACTCCGTTATCATGGGATAATGTAGGCGAGAGAGCTTTGCTTGGCCCGGAGATGGTGGTTGATGCAGCGGAGAAGGTCAAGCTCATTAGAGATAGACTTCGGGTGGCGCAGGACAGGCAGCGGCATTGGTCCGATAGATACCGGAGACCTTTGGAGTTCGAGGTATAGCTTAGAATCTAGATTTTGTTCTTGTGTTTGCTTGTTTTAGATTAAGTGCTGAGACCTTATTTGTGCTAGGTTGGAAATCTGGTGTTCCTGAGGATTTCTCCGACGCGGGGCACTATTCGCTTCGGTGGAGGCGGGAAGCTTAGCCCACATTTCGTCGGACCCTTCAGTATCCTTGAGAGGGTCGGCGCCGTGGCGTATAGGCTTGATTTGCCACCTACGCTAGAGAGAGTTCATGATGTGTTCCACGTATCGCAGTTGAGACGGTACGTGGCGGATCCCAGTCACGTATTGAATCACTCAGAGATCGTGGTGGGCCCTACTCTTAGCTATCCAGAGCAGCCAGAGGAGATTCTGGATCGGCGGAAGAAGGTATTGAGGAACCAGACTATTCCCTTGGTTCGCGTCGTGTGGAGGCATCACTCTCCAGGTGAGTCGACCTGGGAGAGGGATGATGAAATGCGCGAGCGATACCCCTATTTTTTTGAGCCCTGAGGTAGGGTTCTTTTCTTGCATTCCTGTCCTAGTTTCGTCTTTTTAATTTCGAGGACGAAATTATTTTAAGGAGGGTAGGCTTGTCACTATCTGATTCTAGAAAATAGGGTTATTTTTTTATTTGGTAAATTGTGTATTGATTATAATTAATTATAATTATATTTAATTGATGGTTGTATTATTTTTTTTTTTTAAGGTTTTGGGTTGTCTGAACCCGTGTCAGACCCTAGTGGACCCATGTTCGACCCAACCCACACCCTTGTGAAACCTATTTTTGGGTTTAGAATATTTATTATATTTTTAATAGGTTAGTTGGAGAGATTGGGAGTTAGTTTGAGTACTTTTGGAACCCCGAACCCAAAATCCAATTTTTATGACCATAGGGGAGGGTGTTTTAGTCATTTGGATTAAGGAAACCCCTTTAATTACACATGGCCGGCCCTATTCTTCCCAGACCCGACCAAAACCAGCAGCCCCCTTCCCCCATTCTTCTTCTTCTTCTTCTCCATTGTCCACTCTTTCTTATTCTTTCCTTCTTCCAACTTCAAGTAAGTACTCTATTTCTCCTCTTTCTTCTTCTATTCTTCATGGATGTGAACCCTAATCCTATACTTTTCCCTAACCTAGGTGTGTAGAGCCTAGACCTAGTGTGGAGGCTTGATTTGGAGGCTTGGAGCTTGAGGGAGGTGATTTCAAGAGATTTGGAGACTTTGGCCTTGGGATTCCAACTCCCAAAAGGTAAACCCTAGCTTTCCTCTTACTAATTATACTTATGTAGTATAATTAGTGGTTTAGAACCTTCCTACACCCTAAGTCTACCCGTGGGAGAAAGTTGGAACTAGTTTGGTTGTGTTTAGAGACTTTGACACTAGATTTTGTGTCAATTTCGGGTGGAATCCAAAATTGGCCCAATTTTGGGTGATGCCCTAGGTTACACGAACCTAGGTAGACGTTGTCGGGTGTCTTGAGGGTATGTGCGTGTCTCCATTCGGACATATGAAGTCGTGTCGCAGAGAAATGGGCGTTTCGGGCGTTTTTGGGGTTTTCGTCGTCGCCGGTTCTATGTGCATGCGCGTTTTTGTCACGGACCTAAAATTGACGAGTTAGCATTTTTTCTAGGATCTAGACATCATTTAGAACCCGTGGGTAAATTTTGGGCCGATTCTGAGTTGGTTTGGTGTGCGTTTCAGGAGGTTTTCTGAAACCGCACACCACATGTTCGTCGAAATGACCGAACGGCCATTTCGACTTGGTTTCTTAGTTTCGGGCTTGTGCGCGTGTTGGGTTAGCTTCGGGGAGTATGTGCTAGAGTTCTCGGGTTATATTTTATATATATTTATGTGTTTGTGCGCGTGTTGGTAGGGTGTTGTGAGTGTTGTGTTGTGTTGTGTTTTGTGTATATGTGTCTCTATATATATATATATTTATAGATATGTGTTGTTTGTATATATATATGTGTGTACATACCTATATTTGTGTTTGTGTATGTGTATTAAGTGAGTGCTTGTATATATATATATATATATATATATATATATATATATATATATATATGTATATGTGTGTGTCTGTGTATGTGTGATTGTATGTGCGTGTGTGTGTGGTGTATTGAGGGCTGAGCAGTAAGAAGAGGGTGTGGCGAGGCAGCGAGGGGGAAGTAGCGAGGCAGCAAGGTGGGCAGCGAAGCGCAGGGAGGCAGCAGCAGCCAGTACGCTACAGTGCAGCATACTAAAGCAGAACGAGCAGCAGCGCGCTACAGCGCAGCTGTGCAGCAGCAGCAGCTGCCACCAGCAGCAGCAGCTGCCAGCAACAGCAGTGTTAAGCAGCAGCAGTAGCTTGCTGCGCAGCGCAACAACAGCAGCTAGGCGAGGCGCAAGCGCATTGCATTAGCAGCGGGCAGTAGTCGCAGGTAGCAGGGGGAGAGGGAGCTAAAAATAGATAGATAGATTAATAGATAGATAGATAGATCGATAGATAGATTGTTAAATAGATAGATAGATAGATCGATAGATAGATTGTTAAATAGATAGATAGATTAATAGATTGATAGATAGGTAGATAGATAGATAGATAGATAGGTAGATAGATTAATAGATAGATAGATATATAGATAGATAGATAGATAGATAGATAGATAGGTATAAGGTAAGGTATATGGGTATGTGTGTTTGTGGTTATATATATATATATGCTTATAGATATGTAGGTATATATATATATATGTATTAGATATATATATTCTAGCATAGATTATTAACTAGGAGCATATCTATATACTTAAATAGCTAACTAGAGGGGTAGTTAGTGAGGTATCGAAGGATATCTCAATACCTTGAGATATCAAGGTATCTCAATACCTTGAGATATCCAAGGTATTGAGTTTCGAGCGGGGTTTTTGAGCAATTGCCTAGGAATATGTTTAGAGATAGGTTTTTATGTATATGTGTATATAATTACACGTGCTAGCATAGGTTTTAGCGGGTTTAGGCGGGGTGCGTAGCCTAGGTCGAGGTATTGGATACCGAGGGTATCCCGGTATCTCGAGGAGGCGAGTTTGTTGGTTTACTAGCTTAATGAGCTAGTTTTGACCTAGAATTTTATGGGCACCCTAGTTTGACCTAGCATTGACCATAATTGTCCTCGTTGACCATAAAAGTCAATATTTGACCTAGTTTTGACCTAGAGTTGATTTTTTGGACCTCGGGTTGACTTTTTGACCCAAAATTTACCGGTTTGACCCGTTCGACCTAGAATACCCCTAGAACCTTCTTTTTAGTTATTTTATATCAGTTTAAATCCTTAGAACCCTTTTTAATCTTATTTTTGCAATAGGTTCTTGCGATGTCAGTCCTGATCTCGATCCTCATTAGTTGTTCAGGACATCAGGCGAGTACCTACCTCTGATAGTTTCCATTTCATGATAGCGTTTATATCACCTGTTCTAGAACTGTAATACTTAATTCTGACACATTGTTACATGAGCTGGTAATAGTGGATCCCGTCATGAGATGCTATCCCCCTTACCGTGTTCAGCGGGTACTCTATCACGTGTATTTCATTATATGCTTTGGGTATTGATTCTCATGTGCTATCATGTGCTTCTTGTGCTCTCGCCTTCATGTGCACGAGATATTATCATGTACGTAGCGTGTCGTGGTTGGATCCAAGAGTATTAGTGGGGGAGGGGAGTAGGAGTTGGTTATGTGATCAAAGCCAAACAGTATTCATGTATATGTCGGTTATGCGACTCATGCATAACGGAGTTATCGTAGTTTATTCATGTGCAACCTAAGTCGATCACATAATAAACTTGTGCACAAGGCACTTAGCTAGTATTCATGTTTTCTCACATGCAGTTACTTCTCTACTTGTATTATTCTCCAGTTTATATTGCAGCTACTTTATCTGCTCCATCATGTATTTATTTTCCTGTGCATCTTGTATACTTTTCTACTGCTCATCATATACACCTTACCATGTATTTGGAGTTGCTTTCAGAGTTATGTACTTCACTCCAGTCCTGACTGGGCATATTTTTTCCAGAGGATCCTGAGGATTTTTGCCAAACATTCTACGGGCCGGGCATCGAGGAGTGTTGTGACCCCGAGACTGAGGAGGAGCCCGTCGAGGAGACGCCTTTAGCGCCCTAGTTAGCTAGGTGGGTTTTCCTGGGTTGTTCCCAGTTGATTATTTTGGATGACTGTACTGTATCTATTATTTTGTTGCATGTGAGATGTTGTAGACTATAGACTTGGACTGTATTTTGGATATTGTCTTGCTCTGTGTTTCTTTGTTTCTTTGTGATATCATATCGTGCTTTTACTCTTTCCCTAGTTATTGTGATTGGGTATTCATATATATATTGCGTGGTTGCCCTCATTTTGGAGAGGATAATGACAGGTTTTGTGAGATAGATATTGTGACCTAGAACGAACCTTTACAGCGTTCTACCGTCGATTCTACGGTGTAGGCTGGACGTACCCATGACTCATGCCCGATTTTTCGGGTGCGGGTCATGACAGTTGTGGTGTTGTAAGGATTTTAGTAAAAGGAATATAAATGCATCAACTATTTTAGCAAGGAGCTCAGTTGCAGGTAATTTTAACAGTAGTATTAACAGTTGGAGATGATGTTGAGTTGTGTACTTGTGTTGGTTTTAAGGTGTGGGGGTTGCATGTTATGTGCTGTGGTAGTATAGTAGGGTTGATGAAGGCTCAGGTGTGTGTGTGTATTTCAATTGATGTGTAGTAGGGTGATATACGATGCAGTGTATTGTAGGGATTTGAATCTATACCTCTCTATCCAGAACTTAACCTGGCACCTAAAACCAACTTGGTTGTACATATTTTATCTGCTATTGTTTACCTATTTCTTAAGGCTATCTAGTGTGTATGAGTGTCTCTGTGTATCAGGTATTAGTGGATGAGTGTGTGTGTGTTAGCTTAGTATGCCCATTATGTGTGGTGTAAGGAGTATCCAAATTATAGGATATATATGTATAGTGTTAAAGTATTGGTATTTAGTATGGGTATTTGGTCAAGATACCAAGATTGGAGACTACTTTAGGATTAAGGTAAAATTATACTATGGGTATTAGTTAAGTATTGGAGTTTAGGGTATAGGTTAAGATATTTTTGGTATCAAGGTATGGAGTTATAGTAAGGTAACGAATATACCTTGATGATATTGATACTAGGTATTATAAGTAAGTATATATTAGTGTAATATATGCTAAAAACTTACTAGTATAGCCTATAAGTCTAGGTATGACCTAGTACCAACTAGTTAACTTGGTAACGACCCTAGAAGCTAGGTTTGGACCTAGAATGAGGGTAATGATCTAGTTTGACCTAGTTTGACTAGTATGACCTAGAAAATCAAATTTAATATATTTTAGCATATTTATCACTTTATTATACCCAATTGATAATGATGTTCATATATAGGGTAGTGTGACACTAGTTTGGACACCGAGACTCATTATTTGCTTGGACCACATGCGAGTAGATTCTATGATAGTTTATATTATTTGTTTACTACTATAATTCAAGTATTTAGAAATGTTACTTATGATTCTTGACACGATGGTACACAGATTACTATTGTTATTGGATCGTCAGTCATGAGATGTTACCTTGATTATAGGTTAAACATTGGATACATTGGCTAGTAACGTGTCATGGTTGGATCCTTTGTATAAGTCAGGGGAGGGAAAATACTAATTATATATGTGATCAAGAACTATCGACAAGTAGTGTAATCATTGGCTACTAACTAATCATACACTACATATGGTTGAGTTAGTTCTCCTTAGTGTAATCATTTAATATCCCAAGTCGATCACATATCTAGTTAGTATCTCAAAACAAATGGTATATTATAAACTCCATTTTAGTTCATAGATTACCTTCTTCTATTCTTGACATTGTAGTTCCTCTCTTTCATTCTTGTACGCATTAATTTATATTTTTGTTGCTAGTATTGCCTATTCTTTCATTATTTTTAAATCATCAGTTTATTCTCATCATATATAATATCCTCTATTTTACTGTTTTATAGTTTTTGTCGATTAATTGGAACTGCTATTGGGTTGTATGTTGCTCCATTCCTGACTGGATAATATTTTTCAGAGGATCCGGGAGATTGGTAACCGACGTATTACGGGACTCAGCCTACATATGGTGCAGATGCGGACCCACTAGTTCAAGAGTGATTGTCAGGAGATTTTTCTGGATAACATGTCTTTTATAGTTAGACTCTATTAGTACATTGGTACCAGATTTGTCTCCGGCTCATTTTGATTTGGATATTGTATTGAGATTTGACGTTATTGATATGATTTATAGATGTTTAGAGATTAAGTATTACTTTAGAATTATTTGATTCCTATAGTGCTTTAGTTATTGTAATTGAGTATTATATCATTATTATTATCTTTCATCCTCCGTTCAAAGTTGACACATTGACAGGATATATATACTGAGTAGCTAGATATATTGTATTGACAACCTAGACAGCGTTCTACCGCTTATGATGCGGCATAGGCTGGACGTATCCACATTCTCATGCCCTTTACCGGGTGCGGGTCGTGACACATTTTTGTTGTTGCTTATGCATGTCAAGCTTCACAACTAGTGCGAAGTCATGGTAGTAAAAAGGCTTAGTTGTACTACTACGAGCCTGCGATAGGATATAAGACATAGGACACTAGGACGAGAAAGGGATACTCAATCACAACTAGGAATTCTAATTTGATTTAAAATCGCTACTCTTGATTTATTTTGAATACTTTGAATATTGTTGTCCTTCCTTGATAATATCTTATCTTGTGTCAAATTGATCTATTTTGTTTTGATCTGTCTTCAGGATGCCGCTGAAGACCAGATTCCATCGATCGAAAGAAGCTTCCGAGAGGTCTGCTACCTCTTAACCTCCCACTCAGACAGCAGGGGTTGTACCTCCTATGGCATCAGTTCACGTAAGAGTCTCGACTAGCTTTGGGGGTCCTCTACCACCTGTTCAGAGGACTGCCCAGTTGCTTCGGAGGGACTTCCACCACCTCTAGTGTCAGGAGATGACGTGCCGATGGTTGCACTATTTAGAAAGATGATTGAGGTACAGAGGGCACATATAGAGGCCCAATACAGGTAGTCAGATATGACGTGATAGAGTATGAAAAATGCCCATTAGGTAGCTATTACAGCAGTTCAGAGAGGGGCTCCTCCACATCCATGGGATGTTCAGCTCACGTCGGGCAACATTCAAAATTTTAAGAAGCAAGAGCATTTTTTAAGGGGATAGAGGGTATCATTTATGCTGACGATTGGCTCGAGGATATCGAGCGTCTCATGAGGGTGTCCCGTCTTGCTAAGAATCTGAAGGTTGAAGCGATAGGACTTCAGTTGTTCGACATCGCCCGTACTTGGTTCAGGAATGAACCACTTTTTGCTGTTGTGGGGCAATCTTGGGTGATGTTCAAGGACCTCTTCAAGAAGAATATATTTGCTCGAACGGATAAATTAGACTTAGGAAGGCAGTTTGAGAGCCTTACTTAAGGGAGCATGTTCGTAGAGGAGTATGCCGCAGAGTTCGGAAGGCTGAGCCAATTTGCCGAGTACTTGGTGAGGGAGCTAGAGGTTCGGGCTATCCGTTTCCGCGATGGTCTTAATTGGGAAGTGAAGATCCTCATTCTGTATTTCTATGAGATGTATTTTGAGATACTTACGGAGGCACACAAGGTCGTGCGGGAGTGGAACTTAAAGCTGAAGAGGGACCGTAATAGGTTTGGAGGTGCCAGTAGCAGTGCGGGTCTGACGAAGAGATCATAGTTCCAACAATAGTATTTGGGGGCTTATCAGCTCCAGCAACAACAATTTTTC
The DNA here is from genome assembly GCA_036927795.1 of Iris macrosiphon. NCBI lineage: Eukaryota > Viridiplantae > Streptophyta > Magnoliopsida > Asparagales > Iridaceae > Iris > Iris macrosiphon. Next base: position 86,237,520 of record JAYESA010000008.1, read on the forward strand.
GTGTAGTTCGGAGCTTATCAGCAACAATATTTGATGCATGAGCCAATTGTTGTCCAGTGCAAGCTCTAGTATAGCAAATGTTATATCAGCCTCAGAGACAGGTGGAATAGGCTCCTCAATGCACCTATTGTAAGAGGACTGGGCACACTTGGGAGATGTACCAGAATAGACTTGGAGCGTGCTTATATTGTGGATCAACAGAGCATATGTTGAAGGATTATCTCTGGACCCTTCATCGTCTAGGGTAGGGTACAGATCAAGGGCAGAGAGGTGGAGCAAGGCCACCTGTGGCACCGAAAATTGCTCAGCACCCGTAGAGATAGTTACCTCGACAGGGCAGAGCATTTGTGATGACGACCAAGGAGACCTATGTTATAGGTGATGGATTAGCGAGTTCTGTTCTTTCTTTCTGTTCCTTCTATCTATTTTGATTAATTGCTCTTTAGTACCTTTTGGATGCTTGTGTTATATAGTTAGGATAGTTAATAGAATACCCTAAAAGAGACAGCCGTAACAAGACATGTGGAGACCATGACCTTGCATGTTGTTCATTGCATAGGACTATTCTTTGTATAATTTTAGATAGGACCTTCTTGGACCATGATTTTTGGGGTGTTGACCTAGAGGAGACACAACCATCTTTAAATTTTAAGGAACAAATTTTTTAAGGAGGAAAGCACCGAAAATTGCTCAGCACCCGTAGAGATAGTTACCTCGACAGGGCAGAGCATTTGTGATGACGACCAAGGAGACCTATGTTAAGGTGATGGATTAGCGAGTTCTGTTCTTTCTTTCTGTTCCTTCTATCTATTTTGATTAATTGCTCTTTAGTACCTTTTGGATGCTTGTGTTATATAGTTAGGATAGTTAATAGAATACCCTAAAAGAGACAGCCGTAACAAGACATGTGGAGACCATGACCTTGCATGTTGTTCATTGCATAGGACTATTCTTTGTATAATTTTAGATAGGACCTTCTTGGACCATGATTTTTGGGGTATTGACATAGAGGAGACACAACCATCTTTAAATTTTAAGGAACAAATTTTTTAAGGAGGAAAGGATTGTCACCCCTATATTTCTAGATAAGGGTATTTATGTTATTTTGCATAGTTATTTTATTTTTTTTGATTTATTATTAATTGGTGTGTTATTTAATAAAATTATGCTTTGTATTAATTTTTTTTAGTTAGTGGGTAGCCTATTATTTGGACTTGACACTAGTGGACCCAAATGACTAGTCATGACACATTGAACCCAATATTTGGGCTAGGCCATTAGACTCATCCCTTTTGACATATTAGGTGACTTAATTAAACCTTCATTAGGAAGAGAAGATTTCTCCTTAATTATATTTTTTATGACAACCCTTAAGGGATATTCTAGACATTATACATTGCTTGGAAGAGGGGCAAGGGGTCGGCCACTATATAAAGGGGGTTCTCTCTCTCTCCCTATTTTATTTTATTTTAATTCTAGATCTCCAATTTAGTTCATTCCCAAATTGGCTCATCCCTCCACCAAATTCAACCAAATTCACACATATTCCCTCTTATTTTTACTATCTAAGAAGCATTGGAGCTTAAATTGCAAGAAGAATTTGAAGAAGGAGGAATTGGCAAGAAGATTATGTCCTAAATTATGTTCATTGAATATTTTATTGGGAATCCATCTCCCAATAGGTAAATTCTGATGCCACCCCTTAATTTAGACTCTAATTCATGCATTAAACCATTACGAACTATCACTTGGCTTAGGGATCCCCATAGGATCAAGAACTAGGTTTATATGACTTGTATTATGGAATCTATATGGTAATTTGTGTCCAAATAGGGAGAATTACGAGATTGACACATCAAGTGTGTGTCATAAGACAAATTAGATCTAATTAGATTTAGATCAGGGTTGTGGGACTAGGTACATGTCCACAATTGGACACGAGTAGAGCGTATAATAGCATTTTATGATACGGTGTGATACGGGACTCATATTTGGTTGTTTTGTGTATATGCTCTTCCTATTCCTTTGAAACAAGTTGTATTAGTTAGGAATTAGTGTATTTGATATGTAGGGATGTTTTCTTTGGTGTATTGTGACTTTTGACTATCATTTGGATACGTATCATAGAGTATCTTGTTAATGCACTATAGGTGTTTGGTTTTATGTCTCTATTGGATGTGGGTATACACTTGTGTGCATGTGACAATAAAGTTTAGTGTGTATTGTGTGTGCAGGTCTTGCCAAGTGTTGGTCTACTACCTTGCAACACTGTAGGGGGTCGGGTGTTCTGTATTGGAAATGGGGCACTGCTCGAGTAGTAGCTGGTAGCAATGGAAATAAAGGGAGTTGGCAGGCCATTATGAAGTGGTCAGGTGCTCGAGTACTTGCTGGCACTCCAGCAGATTATTGTTATGGTTGTTGTTGTCGTGAATATCAGTGAGGGGGGATGTAAGGTCTGTTTCAGACATAAGTTAGAAAAAGCAAAAAGCATCAGTGAGGAGTACTACTACACATCAGTAGGTAGATCTGTGCATTGTGGCATAACAACAACAAGGACAACAATTAAGGGTCAGGGTATGCCTGTGTAGAACAGAGGTTTAAGGTTGGTACCTCATGATACTCGAGTGTCATGGGTATCTAGAAGTTCTTGAGGATGGGTTCATGATACTCAGGAATTAGAGTATAGGTATTATGGTATGAGATAGTGAATGTGAGTTAGTAGGGATTAGTATCAGTATAGATAAGTTTTGGGGTATAGTGAAGGGTGCTTGAGTTAAAGTATAAACCAGGTTTATGTCTGCTGTTGGTGTGATGTATTAGGCTTGAGTAGTGGTTATGGTTGTACGTATTAGTATGCATGACAGTTGGGGAATGTAGGATAGTGTATGTATTAGTAACTTAGTGGTATCAGCTAGTATATCAAATTGTTAATTAATTGTTCCTATAGGTAGGTAAGTGTCAGAGGGTATCAGTGCGTATTCATAATTGTGTTTGCTAGAGTGTTTAGTGAACACTCGAGATTAGAGCATGAGTTAAGTGTTGTGTCTTGTGTCAGAGTGTGGGTGTATTATTGTGAGGTGTTGGGTAGTATTTCAGTCAGGTATTGAGGGTGATAGAAGTTGTGGTGTTGTGAGGATTTCAGTGAGGATATAAATGCAGCAACTATTTTAGCAAGGATCACAAGTGCATGTTTTTTTAGCAGTAGTATTAATAGTTAGAGATGAGGGTGTGAGGGTTGCATATTGTGTGCTGTGGTAGTGGTGTAGGGGTGATAAAGACTGTGGTGTGTGAGTGTATTTCAATTGATGTGTAGTTGGGTGATGTAGGATGCAGTATATTGTAGGGATTTGAATCTATACCTCTCTATCCAGAAGTTAACCTGGCACCTGAAACCAATTTGGTTGTACATATTTTACCGCCTATTGTTCACCTATTTCTTGAGGCTATCTAGTGTGTATGGGTGTCTGTGTGTATCAGATAATAGTGGATGAGTGTGTGCGTGTTAGCCTAGTGTGCCCATTGTGTGTGGTGTATGGAGTATCCTAAGTATAGGATATATATGTATACTGTTTGAGTATTGGTATTTAGTAGGGGTTTTTGGTCAAGATACCAAGTTAGGAGACTAGTTTGGGATCAAGGTAATGTTAAACTATTTGTATTAGTTAAGTATTGGAGTTTAGGGTATAGGTTAAGATATTATTGCTATAAAGGTATGGAGTTATAGTAAGGTAATGAGTATACCTTGAGGATATTGATACTAGGTATTATAAGTAAGTACATATTCGTGTAATATATGGTAGAAACTTACTAGTATAGCCTATAGGTCTAGGTATAACCTAGTACCAACTAGTTTACCTTGGTAACGACCCTAGAAGCTAGATTTGGACCTATAATGAGGGTAAGGACCTAGTTTGACCTAGTTGAACTAGTATGACCTAGAAAATCAAATTTAGTGCATTTTAGCATATTTATCACTTTATTATACCCAATTGATAATGATGTTCAAATATATGGTAGTGTGACACTAGTTTGGACACTGCGACTCATCATTTGCTCTGGACCACATGCAAATACATTCTATGATAGTTTATATTATTTGATTACTACTATAATTCAAGTATTTAGAAATTTTACTTATGATTCTTGACATGATGGTACACAAATTACTATTGTTATTGGATCGTCAGTCATGAGATGTTACCTTGATTATCGAGATGGTATCGAATACCGCTCCTTGTTGGTATTGAATAACATTGGATATTATAGGTTAAACATTGGATACATTGGCTAGTAACGTGTCATAGTTGGATCCTTCGTATAAGTTAGGGCGGGGAAATACTAATTACATATGTGATCAAGAACTATCGGCAAGTAGTGTAATCATTGGCTACTAACTAATCATACACTACACGTATGGTTGAGTTAGCTCTCCTTAGTGTAATAATTTAATATCCCAAGTCAATCACATATCTAGTTAGTTTCTCAAAACACATGGTATATTGTAAACTCTATTACAGTTCATAGATTACCTTGTTCTATTCTTGACATTGTAGTTCCTCTCTTTCATTCTTGTATGCTTTGATTTATATTTCTGTTGCTAGTATTGCCTTTTCCTTCATTATTTTTAAATTATCAGTTTATTCTCATCATATATAACATCCTCTCTTTAACTGTTTTATAGTTTTTGTCGATTAATTTGAACTGTTATTGGGTTGTACTTTGCTCCATTCCTGACTGGATAATATTTTTCAGAGGATCGGAAGATTGGTGTCTGACGTATTACGGGACTCAGCCTATAGATGGTGCAGACGCGGACCCACTAGTTCAGGAGTGATTGTTAGGAGGTTTTTTTGGATCACTAGTCTTTTATAGTTAGACTCTATTAGTACATTGGTACCAGATTTGTCTCCGGTACATTTTGATTTGGATATTGTATTGAGATTTGACATTATTGATATGATTTGTAGATATTTATAGATTAAATATTACTTTAGAATTATTTGATTCCTATAGTGCTTTATTTATTGTGATTGAGTATTATATCAGTATTATTATCTTTTATCCTCCGTTCAGAGTTGATACATTGACATGATATATATACTGAGTAAGATAGATATATTGTATTGACAACCTAGACAGCGTTCTACTACCGATGCTACGGCGTAGGCTGGACGTATTCACGTTCTCGTGCCCTTTACCGGGTGCGGGTCGTGACACATTTTTGATGTTGCTTATGCATGTCCATCTTCACAACTAGTGCAAAGTTGTGGTAGTACAAAGGCATAGTTGTACTACTGCGAGCCTGCGATAGTTTATAAGACATAGGACACTAGGACGAGAGAGGGATACTCAATCACAACTAGGAATTCTAATCTGATTTAAAATCGCTACTCTTGATTTATTTTGAATACTTTGAATACTGTTGTCCTTCCTTGATAATATCTTATCTTGTGTCAAATTGATCTATTTTGTTTTGATCTGTCTTCAGGATGCCGCTGAAGACCAGATTCCATCGATCGAAAGAAGCTTCCGAGAGGTCTGACACCTCTTGACCTCCCACTCAGACAGCAGGGGTTGTACCTCCTATGGCATCAGTTCACGTAAGAGTCTCGGCTACCTTCGGGGGTCCTCCACCACCTGTTCAGAGACTGCCCAGTTGCTTCGGAGGGACTTCCACCACCTCTAGTGTCAGGAGATATCGTGCCGATGGTTGCATTATTTAGAAAGATGATTGAGGTACAGAGGGCATAGATAGAGGCCCAACACAGGCAGTCAGATATAAAGCGACAGAGTATGAAAAACGTCCATCAGGTAGCTATTGCAACAGTTCAGAGAGGGCCTCCTCCACAGCCATAGGATATTTAGCTCAAGCCGGGCAACATTCAAAATTTTAAGAAGCTAGAGCCTCGGGTTTTCAAGGGGACAGAGGGTATCGTCTATGCTGACGATTGGCTCAAGGATATCGAGCGTCTCATGAGGGTGTCCCGTCTTACTGAGAATCTAAAGGTTGAGGCGGTAGGACTTCAGCTGTTCGATATCGCCCGCACTTGGTTCAGGAATGAGCCACTTCTTGCTGATGCGGGGTAGTCTTGGGTGGTGTTCAAGGACCTCTTCAAGAAGAAGATATTTCCTTGAATGAATATATTAGACTTAGGAAGGCAGTTTGAGAGCCTTACATTTGGGAGCATGTCCATAGTGGAGTATGCCGCAGAGTTCGGTAGGCTGTGCCGATTTTCAGAGTACTTGGTGAGGGAGCCAGAGGTTCGGGCTATCCGTTTTTGCGATGGTCTTAATTGGGAAGTGAAGATCCTTATTCCGTATTTCTATGAGATGTATCCTGAGATACTTATGGAGGCACGCAAGGTCGAGCGGTAGTAGAACTTAAAGTTGAAGAGGGACTGTGATAGGTTTCGAGGTGCCAGTAGCAATGCGGGTTTGACGAAGAGATCGCAGTTCCAGCAATAATATTAGGGGGCTTATCAGCTCCAGCAACAACAGTTTCCCGTGTAGTTCAGAGCTTATCAGCAAAAATATTTGATGCATGAGCCAATTATTGTCCAATATAAGCTCCAGTATAGCGAATGTTACATCAGCCTCAAAGATAGGTGGAACAGGCTCCTTAATGCACCTATTGTAAGAGGACTGGGCACACTTTGGAGATGTACCAGAATAGACTTGGAGCGTGCTTACATTGTGGATCAACGGAGTATATGTTGAAGGATTATCTCTGGACCCTTCATTGTCCAGGGTAGGGTACAGATCGAGGGCAGAGAGGTGGAGCTAGGCCACCTGTGGCACCGAAAATTGCTAAGCACCCGTAGAGGTAGTTACCCTGACAGGGGAGAGCATTTGTGATGACGATCTAGGAGACCTATGTTATAGGTGATGGATTAGCGAGTTCTGTTCTTTCTTTCTGTTCCTTCCATCTATTTTGATTAATTGCTCTTTAGTACCATTTGGATGCTTGTGTTATATAGTTAGGATAGCTAATAGAATACCCTGAAAGAGATAGCAGTAACAAGACATACGGAGACCATGACCATGTATGTTGTTCTTTGCTTAAGACTATTCTTTGTGTGATTTTAGATAGGACGTTCTTGGACCATGATTGTTGGGGGGTTGACCTAGAGGAGACACAACCATATTTAAATTTTGAGGACAAATTTTTTAAGGAGGGAAGGATTGTTACCCCCATATTTCTAAATGAGGGTATTTATGTTATTTTGCATAGTTATTTAATTTTTAATGATTTAATATTAATTGGTGTGTTATTTAATTAAATTATGCTTTGTATTAATTGCTTTTTAGTTAGTGGGCCAGCCTATTATTTGGACTTGATACTAGTGGACCCAAATGACTAGTCAGGACACATTGAACCTAACATTTGGGCTAGGCCTTTAGACTCATCCCTTTTGACTAATTAGGTGACTTAATTAAACCTTCATTAGGAAGAGAAGATTCCTCCTTAATTAAATTTTTGATGACAACCCTCAAGGGGTATTCTAGACATTATACATTGCTTGGAAGAGGGGCAAGGGGTCGGCCACTATATAGAGGGGGTTCTCTCTCTCTCTCTCTCTCTACTTTATTTCATTTTAATTCTAGATCCCCAATTTAGTTCATCCCCAAATTGACTCATCCGTCCACCAAATTCAACCAAATTCACATATATTCCCTCATATTTTTACCATCTAAGAAGCATTGAAGCTTAAATTGCAAGGAGAACATGAATGAGGAGGAATTGGCAAGAATATTGTGTCCTAAATTGTGCCAATTGAATATTTTAATAGAAATCTATCTCCCAATAGGTAAATTTTGATGCCACCTCTTAATTTAGACTATAATTCATGCATTTAACCTTTATGAATTATCCCTTTACTTAGGGCTCCCCATAGGATCAAGAACTAGGTTTATATGACTTGTATTGTGGAATCTATATGGTAATTTATATCCAAATAGGGGGAATTACGAGATTGACACATTAAGTGTGTGTCATAAGACCAATTATATCTAATTAGTAACTTAGTGGTAATTAGCTAGTATATCAAATTGTTAAGTAATTGTTCCTATTGGTAGGTAAGTGTCAGAGGGTATCAGTGCGTATTCATAATTGTGTTTGCTAGAGTGTTTAGTGAACACTTGAGATTAGAGCATGAGTTAAGTATTGTGTCTTGTGTCATAGTGTGGGTGTATTAGTGTGAGGTATTGGGGGTAGTATTTCAATCAGGTATTGAGTGTGATAGAAGTTGTGGTGTTGTGAGGATTTCAGTGAAAGGAATATAAATGCAGCAACTATTTTAACAAGGATCACAGGTGCATGTATTTTTAGCAGTAGTATTAACAGTTGGAGATGAGGTTGAGTTGTGTACTGGTGTTGGTTTTGAGGTATGAGGGTGGCATAATGTGTGCTGTGGTAGTGTTGTTGGGGTGATGAAGGATGGGGTGTATGGGTGTATTTTAATTGATGTGTAGTTGCGTATTATAGGATATAGTATGTTGTAGGGATTTGAATCTATACCTCTCTATCCAGAACTTAACCTGGCACCTGAAACCAACTTAGTTGTACATATTTTACCTACTTTTGTTCACCTATTTCTTGAGGATATCTAGTGTGTATGGGTGTCTGTGTGTATCAGGTATTAGTGGATGAGTGTATGTGTTAGCCTAGTGTGCCCATTGTGTATGGTGTATGGAGTATCCAAAGTATAGGATATATATGTATAGTATTAGAGTATTGGTATTTAATAGGGGTATTTGGTCAAGATACCAAGTTAGGAGACTAGTTTAGGATCAAGGTAATATTAAACTATGGGTATTAGTTAAGTATTGGAGATTAGGGTATAGGTTAAGATATTATTGCAATCAAGGTATGGAGTTATAGTAAGGTAATGAGTATACCTTGAGGATATTGATACTAGGTATTATAAGTAAGTATATATTAGTGTAATATATGCTAGAAACTTATTAGTATAGCCTATAAGTCTAGGTATGACCTAGTACCAACTAGTTTACCTTGGTAACGACCCTAGAATCTAGGTTTGGACCTATAATGAGGGTAAGGACCTAGTTTGACCTAGTTGGACTAGTGTGACCTAGAAATGACCTAGTAAATCATATTTAGTGCATTTTAGCATATTTATCACTTTATTACACATAATTGACAATGATGTTCATATATAGGGTTGTGTGACACCAGTTTGGACACCGAGACTCGTTATTTGCTCTGGACCACAGATGAGTACATTCTCTGATAGTTTCCATTATATGATTACTACTATAATTCAAGTATTTAGAAATATTACTTATGATTCTTGACACGATGATACATGGATTGGTATTGTTATTGGATCGTCAATTATGAGATGTTTCCTTGATTATCGAGATGGTATCGAATACTGATCCTTGTTGGTATTGAATAACATTGGATATTATATGTTAAACTTTGGATACATTGGCTTGTAACATGTCATGGTTGGATCCATCGTATTAGTCGGGGAAGGGAAAATATTAATTAAATACGTAATCAAGAACTATCGACAAGTAGTATAATTATTGGATACTAACTAATCATATACTACACGTATAGTTGAGTTAGCTCTCCTTAGTGTAATCATTGAATATCCCAAGCAGACCACATATCTAGTTAGTATCTTAAAACACATGGTATATTCTAAACTCCATTTCAGTTCATAGATTATCTTGGTGTCACCCCCACTTTTCAGATTAAGGGTATTTTTGTCTTTTCATAATTAATAAGTAAATGATTGCATGATAATTAATTATATTTAAATAATTATAATTTTATTTGATTGTTGCACTTTACTGTTGCTTTGATAATTAGAGCGCTAAGCTAGCCATTATCTTCCAACAAATTTCACACCCTTGTTCTAGACGTGCCAGATTATTATTTGACCCTTGTATCCCACTACAATTCAGCCCTTGTACTTCTATTAATTCTAAAACACCTATTGCATTTAGTTAATTAATTAAAAACCATAAATCTTACTTTGTGCAATTTTCCAGTTATTGGGCACTTTTGTGCAAAAGTGCATTGAGGTATCCACCCTGTTGGACACGACACGTAAATAAACCCTATTTTTTCCCTTCATGTATATTTCCATAATTTTTAGGAGTGTGCAATTGCAACATCAACCTCTTTGAACCATGGCCCTAAAACCTTGAACCAATGGAATCATACCCATTCATTTTAATTTATTCTAAATCCTAGCCCATTGAAATATCTCTATAACAAGCTAAGGCCTTTTTCCTATTGTTGACCAAAGTCAAATAATTCTAGGACAAACCCACACCATACTTCTATAAATAATTCTTTCCTTTTTTTCTTTCTCTTTCCTTCAACCTAAATACAAGCCGATTCCTTCTTCCTCTCTTTCCTGTCCGTATTGTTCCTTTTGTTCTTCTCCTGCATTAGCCAAACCGATTTCCTCACCGACGCCGGAGTTCGACCGGATCATCCCGCCGGAGTTCACCACTGCACCCAATGCCAGAACCACCACCACATCTCGCCTAACGCCGGAGCCGTTGCACCCGACGCCAGAATCACTACCACATCTGGCCTGAACCGGAGCACTTGACATGCCATCGCAGCTGGACCTCGTCGAACCCACCTACACTGAACGCCGACCTGCTAAACTTTTCCCCAACATCCTCCACGACACCCTGCATAACCCGCCTGAAGCCGACGACCATTGCACGACCCCACTCCCCACTCCCTACGAACGCCTGAACCCACTGCCGACCGACTGTTCGATTCGCCTGCAACAGCCAGCACTCGCCTGGGCGGATTCGGACCCAGCTGTCATTCGCCAGAAGCACGCCGGAAGATCGCCACGACCGCCTGTCAGCGCTCCCATACCTCGGCAGCAGCCACCTCGACATCGATCCCCTCACTTTCGCGTACCCAGGTTCGAGTCCCCTCTCACGTACATGTATATGTACACGCATACGCATATTCTTTATTGTATACATACGTATTTAGCCATGGTTTAGTATTCGTGTATTGTGGGTATATATATATATATATATATATATATATATATATATAGTTGGTATATACGTTTTGGCATACGTATTAATAGATGTCTAAATGTATATTAATGTATATGTATATAAATAGTATAATTCTCAATTAGTATAAAAATATATATATGTATTGTACGTGCATCCCTAATACATATTTAATATATGTATATATGCACATAGTATAAATTCTATTAAGTATGTATATACATGTATCTTTTATAATTGTAATTAATTAGTATTAATGTATATGATAGATAATAATATATATTATATGTCTATGTACTAGATGACCGAGTATAACCACGGATACCCCGTAGTTACATTGACATGTGACCACGTAGCATGATCGCAGACTGTCATATGTACACTGACGTACTGGCAAGACCATACCATTGACTGTCTGTTATGCACAACAATTACAGACGTGACCCTCCTAGCGTCTCTGAGATCATTGCGTTGATTGTGTGCTAGAGTAATGTCTGATGCAGTATTGTGTTATATGATATGTCTATAGGACTGTTGGATCATTCAGACGATACTTTGGAACCCGGACATTGGTATTGCCAGCTAAGGACCACAGGCGAGTACATTCTCTGACAGTTTCCATTATGTTGATTATCTCTATAACTCTTATTGTATAGCGTACATGACTCTGACACTGTTGTTTACAAGAGTTGGCATTATCGACACCTGTCACGAGGAGTCATGATTGGAATCCATCGTGCTAGCTGGGGAAAACGGAGAAATATTAGTAGCTTGTGTGATCATATCCAAACTTTACATGCATTATAGCTCACCCACACCTCACGTCGATGCAGCCTGACCATTACATGCCTCATCACTGTTACATGTGGTTAGCCTGACTATTACTCGTATCATAGCTATCCAGATGGTTAGCCTGACCTTACAAGAATGATAGCTAATCATATATAACGAGCCTGATCAGTCCCATGTCGATCACATGATATGCTGATGTTTCACACACTTAGTTAGATGTTCTTGACATGTATCTCTAGTATATTGACATAGCATTCCTTATGTTCTAGTCATGATTCTAGCATTCACTTATATATACCAGTTCATTGTTCTAGTGTGTACTTGTATTTTTATTCATTGCTAGATGTACATTGAAGATGACATATGCTCCAGTATTCCATTTATTCCAGTACTTCATTATTTCAGTATTTCTTATTGCCAGTATTCATATCTATCTTGTATTTCTTTACACTGTGCTATAGTTTTTGTTAATATATGTGGAACTGCTGTTAGTGCTTGTACTTCGTTCCAATCCTGACTGGATATTTTTCTAGAGGATCTTGAGTACTTCTGTCCCACATATTATGGACCAGGTATAGATGCAGACTACACACCAGAGATCTTAGAGGAGATTATTCCTTTAGAGGAGACATTGCCTGCAGCTACCTAGATAGTATTACATTATGCATCTGAGACTTATTGAGGTTTATTTCAGTTTATGTTTAGACTTATGTTAAGTTTAATTTGAGACTTGTGGAGACTTTATGTTGGACAGCTAGATTGTGATTTATCTATATTTGAGACATGGTGTTTAACTATGCCATTCTTCTTATCTTTTATCGTGCCTTATACTTCTATAGTTGTTGTGATTGAGTTTACATAATAAAATATTGTAAGATGTATATTGTCCTCCTTATGGAGATTGATATCATTGACAGGTATTTAGTTATATAGTATTATTGTGACCTAGACAGCGTTTTACTGTCGATGCTGCGACGTAGGCTGGACGTACCCGCGTACTCGTGCCCCTATATCGGGTGCTGGTCATGACACATTTTTAGTGGTGGCCCATGCAGGTCGAGTTTCGTAAGTTATACGATATCGTGGTAGTGCGACAACTTAGTTGTACTACTGTGAGCCTGCAATAGGATATAGGAAATAGGATTAGGATGAGAGTATGCCCAATCACACTAGGAAATTTTGATCTTCATAATGCTATTCTAATTGATCGCTTCCTTTAGCATTTTACTGTCCTTCCTTGAAAATATCGTATCTATCACCTTAATTGATTCTTTTGATCTGTATTCAGGATGTCGTTGAATACTAGAACTATGAGAGTAGGAGCATCAAATTCAGAGAGGTCTGCTACCTCTCAACCTGACGAACAGACACCTGGAGTTCCTCCTACATCTCTTGTTCATGTGGGAGTATCTGCAGCTAACGGGATTCCTCCTCCACCTATTCAGAGGATTTCCCCAGTTATGGCAGACAACCTTCCCCTACCACCGACACCGATTCCCGGAGGAGTGCCCACTGACAGGGCACAGATGTTCGCACTGATCCAGGGCATGCTAGAGGCCCAGAGAGTAACAGCAGAAGCTTAGCGTGTTCAAGCTGAGACTCAGAGAGTGCAAGCAGAAGCACACCAGGCGCAGACAGAACCGATGAGACAAAGCATAGAGAATGCTCATCAGGTGGCTCTCCAGACTGTGGAGAGAGTAGCACGACAACCGCAGCAGCATGGCCAACAACAGAGGCCAGGTACCATAGTAGAATTTAAGAGGATGATGCCTCGAGAGTTCAAGGGCACAGAAGGAATACTCTATGCTGATGATTGGTTAGAGGAAATAGAGAGGAACTTGCGTTTATCATAGATTCTGGAGATTCTTTAGATAAAGGCCGCTGGCGGTCAGATGTTTGATATCACGCTGACGTGGTATCATACAGAGCCGAGACTCGCCGTTGAAGGACTTACTTGGGAGGAATTTAAGGAGTTCTTCAAGGAGAAATTATTTTCTGACGTAGCCTTGGGAGCATTAGAAAGTCAGTTCCATGACTTAATCCAAGGAGTCATGTCAGTCGACGAATATGCCGCAGAGTTTTGCCGATTGAGTCGATTCGCGCCATCGATGATTCGAGACCCAGGAGACAGAGCACGGAAATTCAGAAAGGGATTGAATAGAAAGATCAAGTCTCGTACTTCGGGACGACACACTGCTACCTTTGAGGGTATTCTGATGGATACCCAGATTACTGAAGATGACTTGGACCTCAGGCCCAAGAGAGGATGCGACATTTCTGGAGGAGCCAGTAGTAACACAGGACCGGCCAAGCGCCCACACTTTCAACAATAACAACAACAGCAGAGGCTATACCAGCAGCAATACCAGCAACAGGCACTAGTTCGGGGACATATCCAGCAGCAGCAACCACAGAGACAGAATTAGCCCGTTGCCCAGTGCGTATATTGCGAAAGGATGGGACATACTAGAGACATATGCCAGAAGAGGGTGGGAACATGCTTGTCATGTGGATCATCTGCACATCAGCTGAGGACTTTAAGGATCACTAGTCTTTTATAGTTAGGCTCTATTAGTACATTGGTACCGAGTTTGTCTCTGACTTATTTTGATTTGGATATTGTATTGAGATTTGACGTTATTGATATGATTTGTAGATGTTTAGAGATTAAATATTACTTTAGAATTATTTGAATCCTATAGTGCATTAGTTATTGAGATTAAGTATCATATAATTATTATTATCTTTTATCCTCCGTTCGGAGTGGAGACATTGACATGATATATATACTGAGTGAGATATATAGATTGTATTGACAACTTAGACAGTATTCTACCATCGATATTGTGGCGTGGGCTAGACGTATCCACGTTCTCGTGTCCTTTACCGGGTGCGGGTCGTGACTAACCCCAAGGAATGTCCCCATTGCCACAACGTCATGAAAGTGATCCCCAACATTACCTTCTCCCAAGAAGATATGTTATTAAAAGATAATGGCTATGACCGACCATTATACTACATAGGCTACGTTGGTTTAGTCATGGTGGATTGTATACATATCTATCCAGGTTCATCGCTCAGTATCATTCCCAGAAGCCTTCTAAAATTACTGAGAATCCTGATGCATGATCTATCGACGAGAAACATGACGATTTATGAATTAAATGCCAGAAAGATCCTCCCCTTGGGTAAGATACGCTTCATGTGTCAGATAGGTAACATTCGAACAGAAGTCACATGCTACGTGACCGACTCTGAAGTATACTACAACATCTTGTTAAGACGACCATGGATACACGAAAATATGATAGTATCCTCTACTCTACATCAACGCTTTAAATATGTAGACAACCATGGGGTAGTCAATACTGAGGTTGCTGACCTCAATCCCATCAAAGGTGTAGCGCCCCGTTCTCCCGATGCGGAGAGCGCGGCTAAGAAACACAAGTCGGTATCGTTCGATCGGGATAGATTGAATTAAGAACTCGTCCTCTTTATGGATTTGTTTCTTCGGAATCGATTCCCATATTCAGTGGACTGCGCCCCAAGGATCGGCTTAGCGGCAGAGTCAGGAGGGACCTCTCCGCTGCTATCTTTTATTGCCTCGGTTTTCGATGTCGCTTGTTGCTTTCGTGCTTTGAGTTGGTTTTGGGACTTGCTTGTTTTTCTTGAACGGTTTCGATGGTTTTCATTGTTTTCGTTCATTGACTTGCACTTCTATTCCGAGATTGGAAAGAGAGGAAGAAGTATTAATCGAGCTGTTCGTGTGCAGGTGAACGAGCAGTAGGCGGCTTGCGAGCGGAGTCGTGAAGCGCCTCTTTCCTTCTTCTTTCCAAAATCTAAGTGAGTGGCTACCAACCCGATTAGCTAGTCCTGCTTCCAAGCTTCACAGCTAATCAATCTGCACTCTTCTTTGCCCCGATCAACGATACCAAGTAATAATAAAAGAAACCAAGATAAAAGAAAATAGACTTGGTTCTTATGCTTGTCAATCAAATATGTGAACTGTTATCATACTGTATGCTAGTTCGTTCATAACTGTTCTATAAATCGTGCTAAGTATGGAACACCTTGTATGCGCTAAACTGTTCAATGAGGCTATGTTAAATGAATCATGCAATACCGACTGTCCCGTACTACTGTTTGCCTCAACTGCATGAATTATTAACTTAGCAACGTACTGTTCGATCACGGACAACTTGTGCACAAGGTAACTGGTTTCTGCGGACGGTCGCTGGGGCACTGGCACCGATCCGGTCCGTAGTCAACTGTACTAGACGGAATGGCTTGTAGCACCCACCGTACTTTCGCTGCAACCTATTCTCGTCTACGACTAGTGTCCTTTATGGCAAACGCCAGTGATCCATTGTATATTTAAACCTGTTGCATACTAACTTGTGTCTTCGTGGTAGGGAAGGCAAGGTAAGTATTGTGCAGATAATTCAGACGGTCAGGTAAAATCCACCTAACGGTGGCACGTTCATTTCAGTAAATTCAATATGTTGCTTACTTGTAAATGAACTAAGGCAAGATAGAAACCCACAAAATATGCATGCTTCACTAAACAACGTGTTGATTGGTATAGTTCGGCTAGCTCGCCTTCACCAGCATGTTTCGATATGCTGACCCTCATTGAAACAGGTTCTCCGCACCAAGGCGAACCGAGCGAGGAGCCGAAGTCGTCTTCCCGATCCAGTCCAGCTGTTAGCGCATCTTCACCGCGCCTAGAAGCATTTTGAAGCCAGAAGCTGCAACTCTTCATACACAAATGCAGCTCCGTGGCAAAGCGATCCTCCAGCCTGGAGGTCTTTATCATTTTGAGTTTATAAAAGGATGTAATGTACAGGACTGCTATCTCATTTTGAGTCAACCCTTTTGTAAGCCGTTCGGCATATTAGCTGACTCGTTCAGGAGTTTGTAATAGATGTTCATTATCAATAAAGAGAACTTTTCTATGTTTCAAATATGTGTTTCAATTTATCTGCGTACTCTGAATATGTGCTTGCTATGCAAATCATTAAAGCCTTGTGCGGGCGCAACTCCAGGCCCGCACGGCGATCACGATTCGGGGGACGCCTCGGGGCGTGACATAGTGGTATCAGAGCACAGATTCAAAGTTCCTTAGACTTCGTGCTGGAAAAGTTCCTTTAACGATCAAATTCCTATGCGAACTCTTGAACTCGCTAGGCCAAAATGAGATACGTTCATGCAATAAGTCCATAATACATTATGATCCTAATGTAATTTACCTTTTTTTGAAGGAATGGCTCCAGCGCAATCTGCAGCGCAAACTCTGGACGAAACGCAAGGCCAAGAAAATAGTTCGGATACTTCGGGAAGTTCAAAGAGCCAGCGAGCCGTGCCAAGCATCGATCCCGTCCAACGAATGTTGCAGATGTTGGAGGCAAACCAACAAAGGGACGAGGCTCGCTATGAACGGGCCGAGAAGCGGGCGGAAGAGAGTCAACTCAAGTTTCAAGACAATATAGAAGCACGATTCTCAGTCCAACAAAAGCAGGTAGATACCCTGCAGCAGATCGTTCAGACTTTGGCATCCAACCAGTCCGCGGCAACGCCAGCGACTCCGATGGAACAGCCCGTGCTTGAAGTAGAGACGCCGCAAATACCAAGAGCGAGGGACGTGACTGCCTTCGACTTTGGCCACTTCAAGAAAGTCTGCAACACCCCATTCAACGGGACTGAGGACCCAGTCGTAGCTCTAGATTGGTTGGCAGAACTTGAAGATCACTTCGCTCTGCTAGAGGTCCCCGAAGAAAAGCGCGTCGCCTGTGCGCAATTACAGCTCCGCCTCAACGCACACGATTGGTGGGACGTGCATCGACGATCTCTCCAATTTGATCACGGAGAGGAGGCGATCTCGTGGACGACCTTTCGTGCCGCATTTGAAGAGGAGTTTGTACCCCCTCCAGTCCAACGCCAGATGGAGAACGAGTTCGTGCAGCTGCGGCAAGGCAACATGACAGTTAAGGAGTACTCCGCCGAATTCAACCGACTCTCCAAATTCGCTAGGGCCTATTTACCTGATGCAGCGAGTCGAGCTAGAAGGTTTGAAGGTGGACTACGCCCTGCCATCCATTCGCACGTAGCCGTTTCTCAGTATCGTACGATGCGTGAAGTCATGAATCACGCCCTGTCGCTTGAACCACTCAATCCTCACGTTCCTGTCGGCGCTGTGCATACCTACAATCACAAACGCCAAAGCAACGATAGAGGAAACAACGCTGCAAAGCGTCTGAACAACGGTGGAAAGCATGGAGAAAAGTTAGACAAAGTATGCCATTTCTGTAGACGGCCGGGGCACACAATAGATAAGTGCCGCCTGAAACTTGGGTTATGTTTAGTTTGCGGTGAAGCAAACCATACCGTTCGTGACTGTCCACTGAGCCGCCTTAACCGTCGCCCGCAACAGAATAATCCCTAACGGTAAGTTCTACCCTAAGTTTTGGGACGAAACTTCCAATTAGTTGGGTAGGATGTAGCGCCCCGTTCTCCCGATGCGGAGAGCGCGGCTAAGAAACACAAGTCGGTATCGTTCGATCGGGATAGATTGAATTAAGAACTCGTCCTCATTATGGATTTGTTTCTTCGGAATCGATTCCCATATTCAGTGGACTGCGCCCCAAGGATCGGCTTAGCGGCAGAGTCAGGAGGGACCTCTCCGCTGCTATTTTTTATTGCCTCGGTTTTCGATGTCGCTTGTTGCTTTCGTGCTTTGAGTTGGTTTTGGGACTTGCTTGTTTTCCTTGAACGGTTTCGATGGTTTTCATTGTTTTCGTTCATTGACTTGCACTTCTATTCCGAGATTGGAAAGAGAGGAAGAAGTATTAATCGAGCTGTTCGTGTGCAGGTGAACGAGCAGTAGGCGGCTTGCGAGCGGAGTCGTAAAGCGCCTCTTTCCTTCTTCTTTCCAAAATCTAAGTGAGTGGCTACCAACCCGATTAGCTAGTCCTGCTTCCAAGCTTCACAGCTAATCAATCTGCACTCTTCTTTGCCCCGATCAACGATACCAAGTAATAATAAAAGAAACCAAGATAAAAGAAAATAGACTTGGTTCTTATGCTTGTCAATCAAATATGTGAACTGTTATCATACTGTATGCTAGTTCGTTCATAACTGTTCTATAAATTGTGCTAAGTATGGAACACCTTGTATGCGCTAAACTGTTCAATGAGGCTATGTTAAATGAATCATGCAATACCGACTGTCCCGTACTACTGTTTGCCTCAACTGCATGAACTGTTAACTTAGCAACGTACTGTTCGATCATGGACAACTTGTGCACAAGGTAACTGGTTTCTGCGGACGGTCGCTGGGGCACTGGCACCGATCCGGTCCGGACGAAACCCTACTGTATAGTCAACTGTACTAGACGGAATGGCTTGTAGCACCCACCGTACTTTCGCTGCAACCTATTCTCGTCTACGACTAGTGTCCTTTATGGCAAACGCCAGTGATCCATTGTATATTTAAACCTGTTGCATACTAACTTGTGTCTTCGTGGTAGGGAAGGCAAGGTAAGTATTGTGCAGGTAATTCAGACGGTCAGGTAAAATCCACCTAACGGTGGCACGTTCATTTCAGTAAATTCAATATGCTGCTTACTTGTAAATGAACTAAGGCAAGATAGAAACCCACAAAATATGCATGCTTCACTAAACAACGTGTTGATTGGTATAGTTCGGCTAGCTCGCCTTCACCAGCATGTTTCGATATGCTGACCCTCGTTGAAACAGGTTCTCCGCACCAAGGCGAACCGAGCGAGGAGCCGAAGTCGTCTTCCCGATCCAGTCCAGCTGTTACCGCATCTTCACCGCGCCTAGAAGCATTTTGAAGCCAGAAGCTGCAACTCTTCATACACAAATGCAGCTCCGTGGCAAAGCGATCCTCCAGCCTGGAGGTCTTTATCATTTTGAGTTTATAAAAGGATGTAATGTACAGGACTGCTATCTCATTTTGAGTCAACCCTTTTGTAAGCCGTTCGGCATATTAGCTGACTCGTTCAGGAGTTTGTAATAGATGTTCATTATCAATAAAGAGAACTTTTCTATGTTTCAAATCTGTGTTTCAATTTATCTGCGTACTCTGAATATGTGCTTGCTATGCAAATCATTAAAGCCTTGTGCGGGCGCAACTCCAGGCCCGCACGGCGGTCACGATTCGGGGGACGCCTCGGGGCGTAACAAAAGGTGTCAAGACATACTATTCTGACTCAATACTGTACGTGCCAGAATATCTCGGTATAAAGCACGACAAAGCTGATGAGGGGGGGCGCATCCATCCTGACCCCGAGGGTCCGCTTGTTATCCACTTCAAAAGTCAAGTTACCAAAGTACAAGGGCCTCTCGTAATCAATCTCCGTAAGTCGAATTACGGAGGGAAAGTCAAAAACCCACATGCAATAAAGGCCAAAAAAGTTGCTCAAAAGACAAAGCCTCTAGTTATCGATCTCCGAGGTAGAAATCGTTCTGTCTATAATAGTAAACCTTAACCTGACTGAGGCGATGACTAAAGCAAAGTCCAATGCCAATTCTCTCGAAGAGGAAAAGATTTTGTACTGCATTAATGATGAAGGCATGCCTTTGAACTATCATGATGTTAGTTACTTTGTGAAGAAGTTCTTGGAGGCTCTCGATGTCCATAGACCCCTTTCTTTACCGGTCGTTGCACACTCTATAACATTGGTGTCTTTCCATTCCTGTGAAGGGGCCTACTTCATAATCCTAGCAAGAAAAATCAGAGCCAAGCCAATAATCTTTGGCAAGCCTCATGGAACAACATAAGCATATCC
Organism: Iris macrosiphon; assembly: GCA_036927795.1. Classification (NCBI taxonomy): domain Eukaryota; kingdom Viridiplantae; phylum Streptophyta; class Magnoliopsida; order Asparagales; family Iridaceae; genus Iris; species Iris macrosiphon. The sequence continues at coordinate 86,258,149 of JAYESA010000008.1, forward strand.
TGATGACTCCAAAATTGACACGGAGATAATACAACCCCATCATTATAGTCAAACAACCAAAGACATTATTTGCAATATGGACAACGAATGGAAGACCAATAAAGGCCTTAACTATGGCAAAGGCCGATACCTTCTTCTATGCCACTCTGTCACAACCCGCACCCGGATGATCGGGCATGAGTACGTGGGTAGGTCCTGTCTATGCCGCAGCATCGACGATAGAACGCTGTCTAGGTCAATAGTACTAACTATCAATCTCTCAAAATAATATAAACTAAACATGTCAATGATATCTCACCTCCAAAAGGAGAATAAATATAATAATGATGTATAATACTCGATCACAATAATCTATAACTAAGAAGATAGCACGATATGATATAAGGCAAGAAAAATCACAAAGTCACAAGTCGATAAATAGCCACAATAAAATCCTAAGTCTATGAGTCTAACAATAACAACGCAACATCTAAAATATCAATATCTCAACGTCTAGATGCTGAAGACAAATCTAGTACAAAAACTAAATAAATGTAACTAAGGTACCTAGTGACACCGACTAGTCCTCACAGTAATCACTCCTAAATGTCAGGGCCCAAGATTCTCACACCCTCTTGCAGTCCGTAATACGTCGGACATAAATCCTCCAAATAATCGTTTGAAAAAAAAAAATCCAGTCAGAATGGAACGAGTACAACCCAATAACAGTTCCAATTAATTCACAAAGACTATAAAATAGTAAATAGTGAATATATACCAGATGGGAAAAAGATATACTGATGTACTGGTAAATAACAAAGAGAGACAGGCAGTGTAAATAATGTAAAGTAACCAATGCATATATGAAATGGAAGAGAAAAGAATCTACGAGTGCAAGACAATATAATCTATAAACTGAACAAGAAAATCTGCAACTATAATAAGTGTTTTGAAAGACTAGTTTGATATGCGATCGAGGCATTTCAATATTTATACGAGTAACCGATGTGTACAATGTTTGCCAATGTCTACGATATTTGCCAATGTCTATAATATTTGCCAATGTCTAAGATGTTTGCCAATGTATACAATAATGCCAATGTCTTGATCACATATCTACCTAGCATTTCCTCCGTCTCGATTGGTACGATGGATCCAACCATGACACGTCACTAGCCAATGTATCCAATGATAATATGATGAATATTATCCAATATCAATGCGATGAGTCAAAATAATATCTCATGACTGAAGAGCTAATGCATGTACCAATCCGTGTACCCTCGTATTAAGAATTAGATGTAACATTTCTAAATACTTGAAATATAATAATTAACATATAATAGAAATTATCAGAGAATTTACTCGCCTGAGGTCCAGAGCAATGATGTAAATCGGTGTCCGAACTGGTGTCACACTGACCTATATATAAAATTTTATGTCATTCGGTGTATTAAAATGATAAACAAATTTAAATAAGTTAGAACATTGTTTTCTAGGCCATTTCTAAGTCACACTAGTTAAACTACTAGTCAAACTAGGTCATCGAGTTGAAACTAGGTCAATTACTTATTTTGGGGTTCCATTTTATCTACTTGATTAGCCTATATAGCTATACTAGCTCATACTAGGCTATACTAGACTATACTAGCTAGTTTATATATATTAGATACTAATATCATATCACCTTAGCCTATAATCACTTACCTTGTCATACATTTGATAAAATTTAATACTTAGATCAATCCCCAAAACCTTGATTTATACTAAGTAGTATTTATACCTTACCCTTACCAAGACCTTAGTATATAACTAATACCTACCTTGATATCTAGACACTAGTTCTACTTTCCACTTACCTCACTGATATTAATCATTACCTATTTTACTTCATACTAAATCATACACCCCTTACCTCTGTCACAGACACCCACACACAGTCCTTCAATGCCCACAGGCACTTGCACTGTGTACATTCACTGATACCCTCCCTCTTACTATAATCTCTAACCCTGTCAATTGGTATCACAGGCAACAACACACACACACACAACTAATACACAATATTAACACCACTAATCAATACCTCACATTCACTTACTCCTACCACCATACAAACACTCCAACCTAGCACTTCTCTCACACAACCACACCCCTTACCTAGCTGCTTGCATCACTATTACTATCCCTAATCACCCTATATGATAACTGATACCATAACTTGGTTCCCAAATCCTTACACAAGCACACCCATATACATTGGTACACCACATGCTTGGTACTCAACATAATACGGTTCCCCATGGTACACACTTCTATATGTACCCTTAATACACAGTTATACACCATCAAGTGCACTAATGTCCTGTACATTCAAGTGGTTATGCACAGAACCAACACCCCTCTATTACTGCTACTTCTATTTGTAGTTTACAACTGCTAATGCATCAGAGACCTTACTCTAAGCCACTCTCAATATTGAGATGCCAAAATATGACAGCATAGCATGCCCGGGTTTATAAATTAACTTGGCACTTGCATAACCGAGCCCCCAAACCTGCTGCACAGACACATTCACACACTCATGGAGTCTTCTCTAGATCCTAGGTACTAGCACCTAGTTTTAATACACACAAACATGATACAGGACACACTTGTGCAACTGTTTCCTGATATTCAATGTTATCCCAACATAAATGCCACACTTGGAAAGCCTATGCAGTATATTAGTTAACCAAGGGTACTTACTAAGATGTGGACTGCAGTATCTAGCCAACTATTGGCTTTGTCTGCTCTGAATGAATATTATCTTAACTCCACACACATCTAGCTACTAATACACTTATAAACACCATCAAGTACACACAAAAATCCCCTCTCTCTACTTGCTGAAAACCAGTCACCATAATTCATGCCATAGCTCAAATGTATTCGGATATATCACATACACAATAATACATGTGCAACACCTAACACACACACACACCAAAAGCCACTGATACACCATAGTGCACTTATCAATATGATTCTAACCTAATCACCACAACTGAGTAGAAAACTGAGACCAACTTCCATCAGTGCACAGGCACTGCTACCATGAACTCCTATTGCAATGTACACTTGGTTGTGCAATGCCCTACCTCCAACCTATCTCCAGATTCCCCTCTTACTCACTGCTATAGACTGCAATGTCTGGGTTTGTATAAAGGATCCTCAAAGATCTTATACCTTTTGCACTTATTTCTAACCACTGATACCCATATATGATATTCCACTATTAATCATAGCTCACACAGGAATTCGTATAATCCCTCACTCACTAGACAATCACACTACTATACCCACTAAGTATCACAAATACTAGATACTCAAATGGGAACTCTGATACCGCTAATACTTCCTCCCTCACTCTGATACTGAACTCGACCTCTTATATTGCACCTGGCATTGTGTTATGCACAGCTCGAGACTCATCCTCATACTGTTGTGCATCTGAAAATCCCTCCTACAACTGCAACACTTGCTGCAATATCATCCTCTTGAGAAATACTACCCTACGTTCCATTGCTCTGCAGCAATGTAACACACTAGAACCCTAAGTGTACCCAGATGCACAGTCACAGGACCTAAGTTATAATGGCACACCTTCACAAGCACATACACTCAACAAAAGCTCAACCACTCTACACAATCACTATCCACTCTAACACCCACCAAGGCACACACATATTATCCCCATGGTACACTCACCACACTAGTGCACTCAAAACACACTCACTAATATACTCAACCAAATATCAAATACGTTGTGTGCATCACTCTATGATACACTACAACACTATGTACACTCATGATACAACCTTCCCGCTACACCAAACAGTACCAAAACATATATAAAACACTAAATATATGAATTATAACTATGATAAAGTTAGAAAGAGTAATTCAAATAAATCTTTATGACATTGACACACTAGAGCACATTTACAAAAAAAAAGACCAATCCTACACCACCGTATCATAGTATAGCATGATACACACACCCTGTATCCACTTGTGGACACGTACACACCCTTACTCAACCAATTTAGGCAAAAATGATCCTAATTTACCAAATAACAAATACTTGGTGCACTAATCTCGTATTTCTCCTAAATTGGACATAAAAGTTAATGTAACTATCACAATTGGCATCATTTGGACCTAGTCCTTCTTCCTATAGGTAGTCCTTAGCCATGCGAGGGTCCCTTTAGGTCTAGTGCATCAAATTGAATATAACTTGAAGGAGATTTAGAAGTTATACCTATTAGGAGATGAATTCCCAATAAAATGCTCAATATGACACAATTTGGACACAAGCCTCTAGCAACTCTCCTCCTCCTCTAGTGCTCCTTGCAAACCAAGCTCCTAGGCCTCTTTGGAATGAAAATGAGAGGGGTAAGATTTGGAAATTGATGGATTAGGGTTTACTTTTAATTTGGGGATGAATTAATTAAGAAAGCAAATGGAGGCTATTAATGAATAAAGAGGCTTATATAGCCTCCTAATAGGGTTAGGGTTAGGTTTAGGAATAGATAATAAGACTTAAAAGTCTCTCTCCATGTCATGAATAAAATCTATTTTATTAAAGAAGGCATCTCAACAACTAGTGGAAATATTCTATTCATTTAACTAATGAAATGACTAATTAACTAGTCTAATCTTGACTACTCTAATTAATTGAATCAATAGGTCAAGTCAAGTCTAGTTGGGTCCACTTGGGCTCACTAGCACTAAGTCTAATTAATAAGAGCTAGTCTACTAGTCAATAATATTTTTATAATATAACAATTATTCATGATAAATAAATAATATGGAAACGACAAAAATACTCCTCTCTTGGAATTAGGTAGTTACACACTTTGCCACAAAAGGTAAACCAGAGGACTATTACCATCAAACGCACAGTGGTTTAGGATATGTCACTACTCCAACAACTCCCGAAAGCTTGGAAATCGAAGGAATTACGATGTCTCATTCTTTCGATTATTTATTTTGGGATTCCAAAGGAAGCATTGGCGATATCTTCAAGCAATCACTGTCATTTAACATGGTGTCAACCGACAAAGTTGAGGACAACAACCAATTATTGGAGCCCCTCGAAGATGATCCGTGGGTATAATAAATATAATCGCAATGGTAGTCAACATTCGAGCAATGCGAACCTCCCACCGAAGACTAGATCATCTAAGCCAATTTAGGGGATCTGACATCCCTCAAACCTCGCAAAGTTATCTACGAACCTCCGGTAATATCCGGCAAGTCCCAGAAAACTTCTAACCTCCGAGATATTGGTTGTGGTCGGCTACATCTCCACTGGTGAAATCTTTGCTGGATTAACTGAAATGCCCACTTCGGAGATAACGTGTCCAAGAAATGAGACACGCTCCAAGAAGAAGTCGTACTTGCTCATCTTAGCATACAACTTCTCCTGCCTCAGCATCTCCAGTACGATCCTCAAGTGCTTCTTATGCCCCTCATGGCTCTTCGAGTACACCAAAATGTCATCAATAAAGACTACCATGAACTGATCTAGGTACTAGTAAAATACCTAGTTCATCAGGATCATGAACACCGCTGTTGTATTCGTCAAACTAAAGGGCATCACCAAAAACTCGTAATGGTCGTAACGAGTCATGAACTCCGTCTTTAGAATATCCTCTAGCCTGACCTTCACCTGATGGTACCCTGATCTCAGATCAATCTTAGAGAACACCTTCGCTCCCGCCAGCTGATCGAACATATCGTCAATCCGCGTTAGAGGGTACTTGTTCTTGATTGTCAAGGCATTTAAGGCCCTGTAAGCAATGCACATACAGACTGAACCGTCCTTCTTTGGTACAAACAACACTGGGGCTCCCCATGGTGATGCACTTTATTTGATAAACCCCTTGCTCTGCAACTCCTCTAACTGAAGCTTCATCTCATCTAGCTCCTTTTTTGCCAACCAAAATACATTAGAAAATACTGGTGCTGCCCCAGGTACAAGCTCGATAGAGTATGCCACTTGCTTATCTTGTGGCAATCCCGGTAGCTCCTCTGGTAAAACATCTTTGAACTCCACAATTATAGGTAGCGGTGCTGCCTACAAAGCCATGCAAGCTCCATCCTTTTGGCCTACTCCTTGCTCTATGGTTCCCTTTATAAACTCGAACTTCAGGTGATCTAGGGGCTAGTAAATGACACATCCACGCCAATAATCCAGCACAGCATGATACTGGCTCAACTAGTCCATCCCAGCATAATGTTGAAGTTTTTCATTGGAAACACCAAAAGTCAGGCTCGTATCTCCCGACCAAACACAACCACTGAGCACGTTCTGTAAGCGCTAGTGACTGGCACTATACCTCTGCCATTAAGAATCCTCCAACCCTTAGGCAAGGGTGAAGTAGCTACTCTATGCATGGTAATAAAACTACTAAAGATGAAAGATAGTGTAACTCTAGAATCAAACAATACTGTTGTAGGTATTGATGCTACTAAAATGGTACCTATGATAGAAACAACCTCTGGTTCCTCCTATTCCAGTACTAAAGCAAACACCTATCCAAGCCTCTAAGCATCAGCCTGCTTCCTGGCTCTATCGAACTGTGCCTATTATGGAGGTAATGGAGGTCCCCTCTTTTTTCCTTTTCTATGCTGCTGTTGCTTGCACTGCTGGTCCTGGTCCCAGTAGAATTAGTATCTTGTTCATCCATTGTGCTTTAGCTCGGTTCTGCGAGCACTCCTGGACCTTATGCTGATTCGACCCACAAATCATATACAGTCTACATCATCTTCCGACATTCATTTAGAACATGGCCCCTCTTTTCACAGAAATGACAAGTCAGAACTCCCTTCTGCTGGTATAGAATAATCCTCTACTAAATCTATACCTCTGGGCGTCTGATAGGTCCTCCGATCTGTACCCTAGCTGGTACAGCTATAGGGTTGGGCGCCTGTAAACTGCCGACTCCTTCATGATAGTCTCCTGCAATCAGGCTTCGGCTTGCACCTCCACATATGAGACCCTTGCTTGTGAGCTGGTAAACTTCTAAAGCTCGCGAGTCAAGCCATGGTGGAACCTTCTAGCCTTCTCCTTCTCATTTGGTATCAAGATGGTACCAAACCTGCTAACACGGCTAAACTCCACATCATACTCATCTACGGTCATGTTACCCTATTTTAGATGGAGGAACTGATTATAGAAAGCATCCTTGACTATGGCTGGAAAGTACTTGTCTTTAAAGACTCTCGGAACTGCTCCCAGGTCTTGTTCTTGCCTAAAGTGTGCTCTATTGACTCCCACCAGTGATGAGCATTGCCTTCAAGTTGAGCCCTCACAACGGTCATCCATAAGTCCGTAGGCAGCTGGGAACAATCCAGAAGCTTCTTTGTGCTAACGATCTAGTAGGTGATCTCATCTAGGCTCTCATTGCCCGCAATATCTTTGGGTTCACCTAACAAAATACCCTGATCGTGCCAACCAGCGGTGCTGGTACTAGTACTGGTAAAAGTGCTGGTGCAGGTGGTCTCTCAAAAGCCACCATCAAACTCAGCCTAATAACCTTCGTCTGGTGCCATTGCGCCTGCATCATTTTTTGGAAGAACTAGAATATCTGGGGTTGTTGTTCCTGTTGAGGCATCTAGGAAGGAATAGGTACATTCAGCATCTGGTACAAATACGGTCCAAATGGCATCTGAGGTGGGAAAGAAGAAGGTGGAAGAAAATGAGCCTCCTGTTGCTGCACCTAGGTCTGAGAAGTCTGGCCCTCCTACTGAGTCGGTGTAGGCTGTGATACTGGGCCAACATGAATCGACGGGGTCGTCGAGAAGGTCGAGACCTGCCCCTCAAATTGGTCCTCTGGAGGAACTGGGGTCCTGTCATCTCTGGAGAGGTATCGGTTGCCAGGGCAACACCGAGAGCTGTGAGTCTACTACACAAATGCATCTCTTTGAAAGAGACAGAAGTACATTAAAAAAGTACAAATAACAATCAAGATGTTAGATAATTGATAATTTGATATGAAATAAGATTCAAGGGCATTAATTAACAAGTTGATGAGATCCTAACATTGTTAATCCTATTTGTAAGTTCACATTGTTATATTAGCATAACCGAAGCAATAAACAGAGACATGCATAGGTCACCACTAAAACCATGTCACACCACAATCCTAAATATAAGTGACTAGCCATGTGTCTCCAGCTGATATCGTCTAGAATAGATTATCCAATTTAATGGATATATCCAGATGTACTATGATATAACAAACTAAGTCTAAACAGGTGATACAAGTAACTAATCTCATCCACAAAAAGGAAATACATATATACATTACCAATACAAAGGAGTCTAGATGACAAATATAATGAAATACAAATGTCACAGAGTCTGGTGGAAACAATCCCACAATATAACACAGAAAGGAAATACAAAATTACATAAATATAATGTGTGAAACTGAAGATAACTGGACACGAGAATCTGCTAAGTAGATAAGAAACTCTAGTCCATTGTAGCAGTCTACCGCTAGTCAAGGGAACTCATCGGGCAACACCTCGAGATACTCAGCAAGTACAAATTCATTCTCAAGTCCCGATCTGTACATAGTTGGGTACAAATGCTCATCCAAATCTGGAAAGGAACTAGGTTCTCAGAGGTACATAACAAGATACAAAAATATATACCATAAAGTAAATACTGAATAAACATAAGCGAAAACTAACCATATATGTGAATGCAAGTTAAAAAAAACTTTAGAATGTATGAGTAGGATCATGAAGGTAATGGCTTAGCCCTTGGCTTATGTCGATATATATACTGCCATATATCATCAACTGATACAGCGTCAGTGTTGGCGACCATCGCCTGGTATACCATGCAGCATATATATCCCCACAACGTTCGAAGAACGTTAATAGGAAATATGAAACATGAGCATAAGACCACCCCGCAGTTCTCCTCTGCAATACTATGATAGAATATACGGCTGTCCCATAAGTCCTACTAATTATTTTTCCAGTCCAATGCCAATGTACATGGGGTGACTACGTCATGGATATCTCATATCTATAATGCAAGTCACTAACTAACTAGACTCCCTTAGTTACACAATATACCGTCACACGAACCATTTTAATCGATAGCTAGTCGAGTGCGTAGCCCGTGTCCTAGCATGCTCTCGTTCTCAGACACTATGTCGTAAAATGTTTAAGTGCCAAGGTCTAGGAAGATATAAAGATATCTCCTAAAAATAAAGGTAAGTCCACTAGTGTTGAAGTCTAGACACAAGACCAAACATCGACGCCTTCGGCGACTGCACCCGAGTCATTCTCTGATGCACACAACTATATTTTATTTAGAGAAAATCATATAAATATCAATATTTAAGTTTAAACAGTAAAATAAGGCAAGGTATACTTGCCTGGAACTTCAAAATAGTAAAGCTGCAATATCGGTCCCGTCTCTGAAGTCGAATAGTTCAGAATTCCTATATTATATATGTAATAATATCAGTAATTATTCTAGATTTGTTACATATATACACAACATTAATAACCATACAAACTTATGATATAATATGTCATTAAGGCTTTAGTATAAATAAGTGAACTTGTTCTAGGACACAAACCAAATTGGTTACCTTAGAGCTTCATCAAAACCCTAACTTAACTTGTTCCCTATTCTACTATGTGACACATGTTTCTAAAGTTAATCATACTAAGTTTTAGTCTCAAGCAATGATCATCAAGGCTTCAAAATGGTAATATACTAGCCAATGTCCAATAAGGTGTATTAACTTATAGGTTGAAGTCTCGGGTCACCAACTTACCAATTTAGGTTATAAAAACATATTTGAATCATTTCTAGACCTTCCTAACACATGGATATATGCCACAAATAAGTTTAACTAGAATTGTTCCTAAAACTAGTCAAGTTTGACTACAAGTACACTAGTGAGTGGCAACATCTGTAACTTTTCAGTTTGGACAATACCAACCGTAAATGATTATTTCTATAGTCTTCTAACCTTACAAACATCATTCTAAAATATTTTAGTACATCATCTATAAGTCTATTTCAGAATATAATATGTTTCTAAAGTTTAATAAAACCAAACAATGGATTTTAGTCTCTAACTAACATGTCATGTACGTTGAATTTAAAGTTGTCATAACCTATTATCGGATAATAATTACCATTCAAATTTATAATTTTCCAGCACCTAATTGGGTTTATATAATGTGGTTTGAAGTTTATTTTATTTGGAGAAACTTTCGCACACAAATTATAACATTTTTCATGACATGTCGCATAATTTTAATTCTAGAATTTTCTAAACTATGCCAAGATAAACTATTTTAACCAAACTTTCACATAGAATTAATGTAAAGTAATTATATGGCATGATAGGGGGTTAAATTAAGGTTATTATTGTAAAGGTTTCATACTAAAATATGAAAAATTTACACATAAAATAATAGTTACCGTAAAGTGACAGTTCTGGAATTTAATTCCCATGTTAGTGTTTAAAGTGGTTTCACTTAGTTCTATGCCATTTTTATTAAGGTATCTACCTAAGAGAATGAAGTAACTATTTATTCCTTATGTTATATAAAATAAAATGACGAATAACAAAGGTACTTACCTATTTGCGGATTGCGAACTTCGTGCTTGTCGTCAAATTTAGACTGCGTACTCCGCAAAGAACGTTCTCTACGGAAGGGAAAACGAAAAAAATAAATCAAATCATATACGTACATGACGAAAATTGATAGAGGTTTGCAACAAAAAAGTTTGAAAGCGTTTTACTAAGAAGTTTGGGGTGTGCACTTCGTTCTTTGCACGAGTTGTTCGGACAACACCTATTCTGGACACTTCATCGTGCGAAAATGATTAGGGGATTTAAAACCCCGAGAAAAATTATGGACAAAATACGGTATGAAATATAAGAGATTATGTTGAGGTTTTTGATAGATTTGAAGGGATTACCTACTATTTTGAGGGTGCAATGGAATATTAAAGTTGACCAATTCCAGCAACCCTTCACAGAATGTCCTGCTGTCTTTGCTGTGTTGGGAGAGAGTTTTGGCGTAGAAAACTGAAAGTAATTGGTGGAAATGGTTTATAGGGATTAGGGGTGAGGTAGGAAGTACTGGGAGGAGTTGTAGGGAAAATGGGGTAGTGGAGAGTTGGCTTCTACAACTTACAAGGAGTGGGGTCTGAATATGGGGCGACCAGGTGTGTGCTGGATTTAGGGTTGTGCTGACATCAATGTGTGCATGGTTTGGTTCTATTAGGGGCTTTTTTTGGGTCCCTAGGTACTTGGGTAGGGATGGACCAAATTCGGTTTGGTTTGGAGTTGATTTGGTTTGTTTTTTCTAACCTAAACTACACACTAGTCCAACTACACCAAGGCTGAAATTAAATCCTTTCAAATGCCCCTAAACTAGTCCAAAGCACATGTTACACCCTAATTTAGCCAACTACTTTATATGTATATATATATATATATATGTATATATATATATATGTATGTATATATATATATATATATGTATATATATATATATATATATATGTGTGTGTGTGGGGGGGGGGGGAGGGGGGGGGGGGGGATAAACAGGATATGAGCTATAGTGCTCATATTCCTACATGATCCATTCACATGTGGACAATAGAAATAAACTCCTACATCCCATGTGCACCCATGTGCACTAGTATACTCTATTCCTTTTGGTCCACATGTGCATCGCTCATATAAAAATATGAGGACTATATATATATATATATATATATATATATATATATATATATATATATATATATATATATTAAAAAAAAGTAATTTTATTCAAACATCAAAAAATCGACCAGATACAACGCTCATAACATTTATTGAACATCTGATTCTATATTATGCAATATACCCAATGGAGATAAGCTTTGTACTTCAAAAAGGCACATATTTCGAGCTCGCCATATATGTCAAACGCTAGCAGCTAATCTGATACGGGCTACTCGAAACCATGTCCCTTCCTTGTTCCTGCGCGAATAGATTGCTTCTAACTGCTCCTAAAATCCCTTTGTACTTGCGTGACTTATATACAGAAAGGAGTATTGTGGTGACCCGACATACTAGGAAATGTCACACTAAAAAAATTAAATGGTTAAATATTTCTGGCTCTCTCTGACATAGGACGCATGCGTTCATCTAATTATGAATCCCTAACCTAACCAAACTTTCCATTGTAAGTAGCCGGCCTCTGACTGTTTTGTACTTGTGAAGTTGCATCTTGTTTGCAAGTCCTTTCACCCATATAAAATCTAACATTGGAAACTATAGATGTGATATACGTGACTAGGAGTATGCTACCAAGGCGTTAAAAACTCCTATAGGAGTTCCCTTCCCGACCCAGGTGTCAGCCACGTGATCCTAGTCTATCGGGACCTGTAGGATCTCTGAAGCAAAACTCCGCATGGGGTGTTAGTCTACTTGCCAAGCTCCATCCCGGAGGATGCGGCTAACCGTCTCCTCACTTCCCTCTATAGTAAATGTCTACATCCTGCTATGTCAATCAGACTATGGTGTGCCACACACGGATCCCGCCACAAGCTTCCCATCTACTATGCTCCGAGTAATAAAGGGTACCATATTGGGTCTAGAATGCATAATTTGTTTATAGACCACCGAATAATTATTGTCTAATTTATGGGTCCATATATTGTCCTTCTTCAAGTATCGGTTACGCATCCACGCCGCCCATAAAGATCGTCCTGTGAGGAATATCCATGTCATTTTTATTTCTGTTACTTTACGCAAGGACTCCAATGAGCGCAGGCCCACTCCCCTCTCTGATTTTGGTCGACATAGATCGCTCCATTATATGGTATAGATTTCCCCCTTCATATGAAATCAGCACACATTCTCTCAACTTTGCGGACAATTACAGTTGGAAGTAGAATGCTCTGGAGCCAGAAAGAGGCTATAGCAGAAATTACTGACCGCACCAACTCAATCCGCCCTACGAAGGATAAGCATTGGTTTTGCCACCCTTTAATACGCCTCTGCACATACTCTATAAGGCTCTGGCATTCATGAGCCCGCCCATAATTAATGGACAATGGAAGTCCCAGGTATTCGGTAGATTACCTTTGTCCACCACCAACGTATTGGTCAACGCCTCTTGATTGTTGCAATGCTTATTGAAGTACACCTTACTTTTATCACTGTTCATCTGAAGTCCCGAGTATAGGCCAAACTCCTCCATAAGTCGCACCATATTATGGAACCCTCTGATAGACGGCACCAAAAAAATCAACAAATCATCTGCATAATTGAGATGAGACACCGTAGGAACAACCTACTTATAGAGCGGAATGATCTGCTTTCTCTACACTACCAGATCCATGAGGCATGTAAAATGCTCCAGAACCACCGTAAAAAAGTACGGGTAAAGGGGATCCCCCTGCCGCAGACCTCTATTACTAAGAAAATATTCGTGAGGCTGTCCCTTTACAAGTACTGAAAATGAAGGCGTAGTGATTCACTCCCGAATCAAACCCACCCATTTAAGGTCAAATCCTATCGCTTCCAATAGGTGACAGACAAAAGCACGATTTACTGTGTCATAGGCCTCCAGGTTTGATGAAGCCTCTGACCATTTCATGTGCAAATGAACTATTTTTTGCAATCAATCTCCCTTTGACAAAAACTGCCTGATTTGGAGAAATAATATCTTGCATTTCATCCTCTATCCTTCGGCACAGTACCAATGTAATAATCTTGTATATATAATTACAACAAACAATAGGTCAGAAGTTTGCCAGCGCCGTTGCACCCTCTTTTTTAGGGATAAGGGTGAGGAACATTTTATGGAACTCTTTAAGTAGTATGTCATTAACAAAGAAGTCCTGCACCATGTCTATTATATCAGATTTAATGTCATTCTAATCTAATTGGAAAAACTTACTGTTGAAGCCGTCTAGCCTGGCACTTTGTTGGGGTCGGCATGTCTAACCACCATTTCCACTTCCTCTATGCTAACATGAGCGAGAAGCCGCTGATTCCCTCTTACCGTAACTTTCTCCTAGCATATAACCTCCAGGAAGACAGCCAAGTAGTCTTCTTGGTTGTAGAGATTTGTATAAAATTCGATCGCCGTATTCTGAATGTCTTGATCTGTGATAGGTTCAATGCCCTCCACATTAATGATTTTGTCTATGTTATTACGGTGATGCCTTGTACGGATGATGTCATAGAAGAACTTGGTACAACGGTCGCCGTCCTTCAACCACAAAAATTTTGCTCGTTGAGGCAGATGCACCTCCTCCCGCTGTTGTAGTACCCTGACTTGGTCCAGAAAGTCACGCTCTATAGAAGCCCGATCGGATCTTGAGGGAACTGTCGAAGAATGGATTGAGCTGCCTGCAGCATATCGTGTTCCAGGGTCAGCTCCCCTAGAGGCACTATTTCCTGCCATTCCCTAAAGGATCTCTTTACCCACTTTAGCATTTGTATTATCCGAAATTGAATATTTCCCTGTACGCAAGTCACAAGTTCGCTTTTGACAATGTTTGCATAACCTAGCATCGTAGACCATGCATTGTTGTACCTAAAGGGTTTGCCTCGAATGGATGTATGGGCCGTGAGGCAAACCAGAATAGGCGAGTGGTCGCTTGCGGATGAGGCCAAACCCTCTACGACCGACAAAGGGTATGTGTCAAACCATTTACTATTACCAATCGCTCTGTCCAATTGGCATTCAATACGATTACTGATCGCTTGGTTTCTCCAAGTCCAGACATGACATGTTCTCTCTAGGAATTTTAAGCTAGCCTACATTAGGCATTGCTGAAAATCTGGAAGAAAGCAATCAAGAACCTGACGCCCTCCTACTTTCTCTTGTCAGTATAGCAGGGCGTTGTAGTCCCCTACTAGGAGCAAAGGGAAGCAGAGTTGAACCTCTGTAATGGTGCTTAGGTGGATGATACTCTGCCATAGAGTTCTACGAAGACTTCGATCATTATGTCCGTATACGGCACCGTAGACGAAAGAAAATCCACCTATGTTGGAAAAACGATATGTAATAATTTGGTCAGTTATGATAATAAGGTTATCTGTCTATGCTCTGCTATCCCACATCAACCAGATTCTATCCATCCTCCCAATATCCAGATTGTTGAATTTCTCCCACCTGACTGGTGTTCTCCTGGCTATCATCCTCTTAGATTTGATTTTTTTTCCAGTAGTGCAGTGATGCAACTCTGAGTCTTCCTTGCAACTTCTTTAATATCTCTCCATCGACCTAGCAAACAGGCGCCCCGCATGTTCCATGTTAGATTGGTCATTAAATCTGCAGGTTGTCCTGAAACTCACCCTAAGGTCATTGGTGAGCTCGGCCTGAAGCCCAAGCAACGATGCTATATTCATGTCCTCCACAGGTTGGCCAGACCTTAACAGGATTTGCCACCTGGGGTTATCTTCGCACAATGTCTCTGCCTCCATGGAGTCGTCCCTTGCTTCCTGAGCAACCTTGTCCTCCCCCCACCTCCAAGAGTGGTGGCATTTCCTAGAAGAGAGATTCGAGGATTTGGCCTACATGCCACCTCCTCTGGATGTTTCCACCATTTTAGTCTATCATCCCGTTGCCATGTTGTGTTGTCCTACAAACGAAACCATTCTTCCCTCAAATGAGACTCCTGTATTATTCTCATTGCATGTTTCCGAATCTGCAGTTGGGGCTATTTGCCCAGACTACCCATATGCGATGTGCCCATGTCCATCAACCTCACATCCTAACCAGCGGACAAGTTTGACGATGTTCCCCTTGCCCTGTTGTTTATTTCCTCCTTCCGCAAGTCTTGATCGACTACTATCAGTGCTTGATTAAACCCGCCCCCCTCTCCAAGGTCTGTCGGGTTTGCTTCCTCCTTCATCTTATCAACAGTTCCTTCCCCTTGCGCTGTATGAACCGGGTCGTCACCAACCGTGGGGTCCGACTCCGTAGGGGCCCCTTCCAATCATGGGAAAAGTCTACTCGTGTGCCCGAAACACGAGCAACGGTTACAAACCGGGGGAACCCATTCATACCCAACTATTTGAACCATAATTTCCCCGTTTGGTAAAGTGGTATATATATATATATATATAACATTCAAATTATATATATATAAACTACATTAAGTAAACTAACCAAATAAATTTTAATAGAAATTTTTTTTGAGGGGGGGTGGGGGTTACATTCTTTCTTACTTAGAAGAATTTTGTCCCGAAAATTAAGAATGAAGGCATTAAATGAAAAGACAAGAACATAATATTAAAGAACAAATTATAGTACATAAACTCGTACCTCGGCCCTTAAACAAATGAGAGAAATGCCCACGGATGGTATCTTCATGCTCCTAAATTGACTCACCTAGAGCATAATGATTCCATGTCACCCGAACCAAAGGAATGGTATATCCTCTTAAGAACTTCTCCCTCATGTCCAAGATCTACTCTGGTTGCTCATTATAGAAAAGAATCAGTCTGACAGTGATCTCTAAGTGGTCCAGGATGTGACAAGGATCAAACACATACCTCTTTAGCTGAGATATGAGAAATACGTCATGGACGCCCTCCAAATTATGTGGCAGAGCCAACCTGTAAGCAACATCTCCAATCCTCTCAAGCACGTCGAACGGTCCGATGTACCTCGAACTCAGCTTCCCCCTTCCTCCAAACCTTATAGTGCCTTTGGTAGGTGATATCTTCAGAAACACATAATCATCTTCCTTGAACTCTAGAGGACGACGATGCAAATCACCCCATTGCTTCTTTTTGTCCTGATTTGCTCATAGATGTCCCTTAATCTGCTTCACCTTTTCGACGGTATGCACTACAAGCTCTGGTCTAAGTATCTGTCTCTCACTAATATCACTCCAAGAAACTGGGGATCGATACTTCATACAAGGCTTCAAAAGGTGCTATCTATATGTTAGCATGGTAGCTGTTGTTATAGGAAAACTCAACCAGGTGGAAATGATCTTCTCATGACCATCCAAAGTCAAGCATACACGCCCTTAGCATATCCTCCAAGGTCAGAATAGTGCGCTCGTACTGCCCATCTGGCTGAGGATAATAAGATGTAATGAACTTCAGACGGGTTCTGAGGCTCTACTGTATGCTTTGCCAGAATTTTAATGAGACCTCGAATCTCGGTCAGATACTATACTAATTGGAACTCCATGTAGCTGCATAATCTGCTATATGTATATGTTGTCTAGGGCCTTTGTCGACTTTCCAACTCTGAAGGGTAGAAAGTGTCACCTTTGTGAGTTAATCCATGATCACCCACACTATATCCCGTCCACTTGGACTCCTCGAAAATCCTGTGATGAAGTGCATGGTAATGTGCTTCCATTTCCACTTTGGTATCGAAAGCGGTTAAAGTAGCCCTGCTAATCTCTGATGTTCAGTCTTAACCTCATGATACACCAAACACTTTTCCACAAAGCGAACTATTTTCGTCTTCATGCCATGCCACCAATAGTACTGCCTCAAATCCATGTAGATCTTCATTCCTCCAAGATAGATTGAGTAATTAGAACTATGCGCCTCCGCCATCAGTTCCTGCCGAAGATCTCCATTATGAACATAAAGACGTTCTTCGTACCTCAAGGTACCATCCTTATGTATCCTCGATCCAGTCTATAAACCAGCTTATGCGCTCTCTCGGAGTCGCTAGAATCTAGCATCAGTAGGCAAAGTTGCCTTGATACTATCGACCAATAATGAATACACTTGGAGGTTTGTTAAGCATCCATCTTTCCCTGGCAGAATTACCTCAATGCCCAGATTCTCCAGATCATGCAACAGGTGCTGCTGGGTCGTCAAGAAATATGCCATGGGTCTTCTACTCAGTGCATCAGCTACCACGTTGGCTTTCCCCTGATGATATTATAGATCAATATCAAAGTTAGTCATCACCTCTAGCCATCGCCTTTGTCTCAAATTCAGATCCTTCTGAGCATTGATATACTTCAAGATTTTATGATCTGTGAAGTTCTTCACCCTCTATCCGTACAGGTATTGCCTCCAAAGCTTCAAAACAAAAATTATCGCAGTAAGCTCCAGGTCGTGAGTTGGATAATTCTTCTCAAGGGTCCTTAGTTGTCTTGAGGCATAAGCTACTACCTTCTCATGCTGCATCAGAACGCAATCTAGTCCTTTTCCGGATGCATCACTGTAAATCTCAAATCTTTCCAGTTAAGAAGGTATAGTCAGGATGGATGTTGTAGTCAGACGCTTCTTCAGCTCATCAAACACCGCCTAATACGACTCAGTCCAAATGAACTCCTTCTCCTTGCGGGTCAGATGAGTCATCGGCTCTGCTATCCTCGTAAAGTTTTCTACGAACCTCAGGTAATATCCGGCAAGTCCCAAAAAACTTCTCACCTTCGAGATGTTGTTTGGGGTCGGCTACGTCTCCACTACTGAGATCTTTGCTGGATCAACTGAAATACCATCTACCGAGATAACGTGTCCAAGAAATAAGACACGATCCAAGAAGAAGTCATACTTGCTCAACTTAGCATACAACTTCTCCTGCCTCAACATCTCCAGTACGATCCTCAAGTGCTTCTCATTCTCCTCATGGTTCTTCGAGTACACCAGAATGTTATCAATAAAGACTACAACGAACTAATCTAGGTACTAGTGAAATACCCAGTTCATCAGGTTCATGAACACTGTTGGTACATTTGTCAAACCAAAGGGCATCACCAAAACTCATAATGGCTGTAACGAGTCCTAAACGCCGTCTTCAGAATGTCCTCCTGCCTGACCTTCACCTGATGGTACCCCGATCTCAGATCAATCATAGAGAACACCTTCGCTCCCGCCAACTGATCGAACATATCGTTAATCCGTGATAAAGGGTATATATTCTTGATTGTCAAGGCATTTAAGGCCCTATAATCATTGCACATCTAGACTTAACCATCCTTCTTGGAAATAAACAACACTGAGCCTCCTTATGGTGTTGCACTTGGTCTGATAAACCCCTTGCTCTGTAACTCCTCTAGCTGAAGCTTTATCTTATCTATCTCCTTTTTGCCAACCGATACACATTATAAGATATCGGTGCTGCTCCTGGTATAAGATCGATGGAGAACTCCACTTTCCTATCTGTTGGCAATCCTGACAGCTACTCTGGGAAAATATCCTCGAACTCCATAATTATAGGTAGCAGTGCTGCCTCCAAAACCATGAAAGCTCCATCCGTCTGGCCTACTCATTGCTCTACGGTTCCTCTCATAAACTCGAACTCGATGGGATCTGGTGGCTGGAAAATAACACATCCACGCCAACAATCTAACACGCCATGATACTGGCTCAATCAGTCTATCCCCAACACAATGTCAAAGTTTGGCATTGGAAATACCAAATGTGAGGCTCGCATCTCCCAACCATACACAACCACCGAGCACGTTCTACAAGTGCTAGTGACTGGCACTATACCTTCGCCCGTAAGAATCCTCCCACTCTTAGGCAAGGGTGAAGTGGCTACTCTATGCATGGTTATGAAACTACTAGAGATAAAAGATAGTGTCCAGAATCAAACAATACTGATACATGTATTTGTGCTACTAAAATGTTACCTCTGATAGCAACACCCTCTGGTTCCTCCTACTCCCCTGCTAAAGCAAACACCTGTCCACGCCTCTAAGCATCATCCTGCTACTTGGCTTTATCTAACTGTGCCTCCTATGGGGTTAATGGAGGTCCCCTCTGCTATCCTCTAGAAACAGGAGGACACTGTATTATTTTTGCCTGCATTAGTGGTGTAGGTCCCGGTGGAACTGTCCTCTAGTTCATTTGTTGTGCTTTACCTCGGTTCTACAGGAGCTCCTAGACCTTATGCTGATTTGAACTACAAATCATACACATCCCTAGTCTCTTCCAATATTTATTTAGAACATGGCCCTTCTTTCCACAAAAATAATAAGTCGAAAGTCCCTTCTACTGGTATGGAACAATCCTATGCTAAACCTGAACCCCTGGGCGTCTGATAGTTCCTCCATGTCACGACCCGCACCCTGTATTTGGGCATGAGTCAAGAGTACGTCTAGCCTATGCCACCGTGACGACGGTAGAACGCTGTACAATAAGCCACAAGTATAATGTATGACTCACAACATATATACATCTCCATACTATACTCAATCACAGTCACTAATTTAAATGAATACACCATAGATAATAATAAAATAATAGTCTCAATGCGGGGCCAAGAAGTCTCCAAAAAATGACTAAATATCCAAAGAACAATATTCAAAATACTCAAAAAAAATTATCGTAGAATAATTCGGTCCAAAATAACTAATAAAACCACTACTCTACTAAACTACTATATTGCAGACGGTGTCTAAGCTGCTAACTCTCCCTGATCCTCCTGAAGGGCATGATTAGGCTCAGCTATGTCACTAACATATGGTCCATCAGGTGTAGGGATCGCATCCTCATCATAGTCACCTAAAATATCGTTATCCACTGAGGGAAGGAACTAGTACATCATATCAAAAATAGTTCCAACACATGGTAGAAGCTATAAGACAATAAATAGTAAAGAATATATGATAGCAACAAAACTGAAATCACAATAAGGAAACCAGAATAACTAAATACTGATGTCCTGTCATGGCAAAGATATAATACAATATCTTCAAGTAACATAGGAAATAACTGCAATATATGAAAGAACAGATAGGAACAAACTACTCTACGTGATTTGAAAAACCTTGTTGACATGTGAACGATTAAGGATAAAATTCGGCAAACCACATGTGTCGTGCATGGCTGCTATTATTCCAGTTAGACCATGGGATGGAAAGGGTAGGTCACACATCCACTAAGTATTTCTCCTCCCCAGGGTACAACATGGATTTCGAACCAGTCACGAAGAAATAACAATAATCCAGAACAATCACGTATCTCATAACAAGAATCCATCATACTAATCCGTATAACAAGTGTTGAGAAATAAATAATCAATACTAAGCATGCATTATAGAGACTATCAAGAACTAAAATTAATTACGGAAATGTACTCGCCTGTGGGCCTTAGCTGTGGTTGGATTAGGTCCCAATTCAGAGTCCAAATCCTACGTATGATATGTTACCATGGCAAAAGATAATTTATTTTAATTTATTTAATTCTGGAATAATTACTCTAAAATTATATTTTAATTTTTATTATGAATTTTTAGGTAAAATTTTAAATTTTTCCCAAAGCACCGAATTTTATCAACTCGAGACTCATGGCACGCAAATCGAGGCAATCTGTTGACCAAAAAGTTGACCAATACAAACTCAAATTTCAAGCATGATTTCTATTAGATTTTAGCGTTATAAATATTCTAGAATTTATGGCTCATCCGGGTTTAAATTTCTTTGAAAACTATTGCACATATAAAATTGTATTGTGCAATGGTGGTTTATTGCTAACCTAGAAGTTTTATAGAATTAACAACATAGAAATAATTTGAATAAAATTTTGGGAAAAACATATGTTGACTGTCTCGATGTTAGATTTCTGAAAATTCAAACGGTTCACGATTCGGATCCTTGTTCTCCCAAAATTGCGAAAACACCGAGACACATCTATTTTCGGACATGCTATGCTCTACGAATTTTCTAGAATTTAATACTCTGTATTTTGTGAAAAAATTATATATTCAGAAAACTAACCTCAATATGGTTCTAACATAAGAAACTGGGATATGTTTTGAGTCCGGAGCTATCTGTAATAACTTTTGTAAGATAAGAACACTAGATAACAATCCCCCAAACCACTTCTCTCTCTCTAAAATTAATTTGGCAGAAAAGATGAAAGCCTAAACTATAACTATAACTATAACTATAACTATAACTATAACTATAACTATATATATATATATATATATATATATATATATATATATATATATATATATATATATATATATATATATATATATAAATATAACTATATATATATATATATAAATATAACTATATATATATATATATATATAACTATATATATATATATATATATATATATATATATATAGAAGTTGCTTTGCAGCCGCGGATTCAGGGTTGCCATATGGCGCGTATCTAGCGTCGCCCGTCCGGATCAAACAGTCCAGCCTCAAGCCTTCTTGGCTCCATCCGAGTCTGACTCCCGCTCGGAGTAGCTCTGCTACGAGTCAAAATTGGAAGTTGCATCAGCAGTTGACCCGTGGGTTGGGTCATCGACCGGTGAGCCCGCCCTTGCGCTGACTGTGTAAACCTTTTAGTATATTAATCAGAAATAGTTTTTAATGCAGTTTTCGACTAAATAACTCAAAATTAATATTAAAAATAATTAAAAAATCCCAAAAATTTCTAGAAAATATATTTAGTTATTTAGAACATAAAATAAAAGTTTGGAATTTTTTTAAAAATGTTTGACTTAAAAATAAATTTTTGAAATTCTTAGAAAATTAGTGTTTCTAGTTTTAATTAACAAAAAATTGTGAAAAAATTTCATAGCCCCAAATTTATCTAATAAAAACATTTAAGCTAGAAATTTTGGATATGGAGGCTACAAGTCTACCCCCCTTAAAAAAATTTTGTCCTCAAAATTTAAGGTAGAACAAATACAAGAAGAAAATTTATCTCATGGTATAAAAGATAGGGGTAACGCTCTCGCATCTCATCTTTCCGCCCTCAAGTGGATTCACCGAGAGAGTGATGCCTCCAATATCGCGAACCAAAGGAATTACATGGTTACAAAGCACTTTCTCTCTCCGGTCTAGGATCTCCACAGGCTACTTCGTATAACGGAGGCTTGATCCAACCTAAGGCTCCGAATGATCTAATACATGGCCGGGATCTGCCATGCATCGCCTCAGCTAAGACACATGGAATACATTGTGTACTCCTTCCAAAATAGGTGATAAGGCTTGTCGATAGGATACTGCCCCCACCTTCTCAAGAATATTGAAACGTTCGATGAATCTTGGACTAAGCTTTTTACCTTCACCGAAACGAATCATACCACGTGTCAGAGTGATCATTAAGAACACCAAGTCGCCAACCTATGCCAAAACAGGAACTGAATGCATAATTTAAGAACATAATTGATATTTAAATAAATAAATTTATACCCCAAACTCTAACGATCTCCAGCGGCTATCGGCCCACTACTTCTCTCCGTCCCGAGCCACACAAAGTCTCTCTCTAATCTACTTCACTTTTTCTAAAGCATCAACTACCATCTCTGGTCCCAATAGTACTCACTTGCCTACATAGTCCCAAGACAATGGAGTCCGACATTTCCTACCGTACAGAGCCTCGAAAGGAGACATCTTGATACTGACCTGATAGCTATTGTTGTATGCAAACTCTACTAGGTGAAGATGATCCTCCCATGAGCAACCAAAATTTAGTACACATTTTTGAAGTATATCCTCCAGCATATGAATATTCCTCTCTGACTGACCATCCATCAGAGGGTAGTAAGCAATGCTAAATTTGAGTTGGGTACACAAGCTAGTCTGCAAACTCGTCCAAAAGTGGGACATAAATCTGCTATCCCGATCGAAGACGATGTTCACTGAAACTCCATGCAGCCTGACTATCTGTCTCACATATAAATCGTTAAGCTTCTCCGTGGGTAATCCCACTTTGAAGGGCCAAAAGTGGGCTGATTTGGTCAGCCTGTCAACAAAGACCCAAATTGCGTCCTTTCCTCCTAGAGTCCGTGAAAGTCAAGAAACAAAATCCATCATGATATATTCCTATTTTCACCCAGGAATCAGTAGTAGCTGTAGAAATCCTCTTGGTATCTGCCTCTAGACTTTGACCTACTGGTAAACTAAATATATGGAGACAAAATATGCTACCTATCGCTTCATCCTATACCACCATACGTGTTCCCTCAGGTCCTTATATATCTTGTTAGCTCATGGATGTATAGAATATTTGGAACGATGAGCCTCCTACATGATCTCTTCCTGCAGGTCCCCACTAGGCACACATAACCTAGTCCTATGCCTTAGTGAACCAGCCTCAGCAATAACGAAGTTCTCCATAAATCCTGCCGGCACCTGACCTCTGAGGCTTCGCAAACCCTTATCCTCGTATTGTGTCTCTCGAATCTTCCCTATCAACCCTGATTGAATCTGCATGCCCATCATCTACGTCTCCACTCCTATAACAATAACCTCGATGCCCAGGCTATCTAAGTCAGCGAATAAGTGATGATCCGTTGTCATGTACATCACTACTGGATATCTGCTCAAGGCATCGACAACTACGATAGCCTTCCCTGGATGATATTGTAGTAAAATATCAAAATCCTTTATCAGTTCTAGCTACCTGCACTGCCTCATATTCAGCACTTTCTGCGTAAAGACATACTTCAAGCTCTTATGGTCAGTGTATATTTTTACACGCTCGTTGTACAGATAATTTTTCCACAGCTTTAGAGCGAAGATCACCGCAAATAATTCCAAGTCATGAGTGGGATATTATTTCTCATGTGGCCGCAACTGTCTAGAAGCATATGCGACCACCTTCTTGTTCTGCTCTAGAACACATCCCAAGCCCTTCCCTGAATTATTGCTATAAATAAAAAATTCACCTGTCCCCGATGGCACTGTCAAAACAGGCGTTGAGGTCAACCTCTTCTTTATCTCCTTAAATGCAGCCTGACATTCTTTTGTCCATACGAACTGCATATCCTTCCGAGTGAGTCTAGTCAATGGCTCTACGATCTGAGAAAAATCCTTCACAAATTTTATGTAATATCCAACCAATCCTAAGAAGCTTTTGATCTCTACAACAGAACTCAGAGTCGTCCAATACTTTACAGTAGCAATCTTCTTTGGATCCACCGATATCCTATCTCCAGTCACCATATGCCCAAGGAACTCTATCTTATCCAGGAAGAACTCATATTTTGAGAGTTTTTCATAGAGCTTCTCCTTCCGAAGTGTCTCTAGCATAATCCTTAGATGCTTCTCGTGCTCTTTCGGTGTCTTCAAATAGACAACAATATCATCTATGAATACTACTTCAAACATGTCAAGGTACTGGTGGAACACCTTGTTTATCAAGTTCATGAAGACAATCGAGGCATTAGTCAACCCAAATGGCATCACCATAAACTCATATTGGCCATATCTTGTCCGAAATACAGTTTTTAGAATATCTTCCTTCTTCACCTTCAACTGATGATAGCCAGACCTCAAATCAATCTTCGAAAATACCCTCGTACCGCTCATTTTTTGATAGTGGGGTTGTTCAGAGCCCTGAAAAGATCGTCTATCCTTGGTAGTGGATTTTTGATAGTGAGGTTGTTCAGAGCCCTGTAATTAATGCATATTCGTACCGACCCATCTTTCTTTGGTATAAATAAGACCAAAGTTTCCAAGGTGAGGAACTCGATCTAATGAAACTCTTGTCTAGCAATTCATCAACCTGCTTCTTCAGTTCTGTCAGCTCGATGTTGTCGATCCTATAGACTTGTTGCGACACCGGCTCTGGCCTAGGCACTAAGTCAATAAAAAATTGAAGATCTCTGTCTGGAAGAAATCCTAGTAGCTCCTCCGGAAATACGTCTAGAAACCCTGCAATAATAGGGTATGGCAAGTCCTTCTCAGCTATCATGGCTCCATAAATAATCCTATCACTCTGCTCAACTCCTTCCCTAACAAACTCAAATTATGTCTCTCCTGGAGGGCGGAACAGCACACGTGCTTCGCGACAGTCTATGCTAGCATGGTGCTTACTCAACCAATTCATTCTGAGGACAACATCAAAACTCGAAAGTGGCATTCTTAGTAAACTTGCATCCAGATCACAGCCACTCCAGGTAACACGATGCCCCTTACAAGTATCACTGATTAGGATAATGCCTCCACCAGTCGTGATCTTGTATCTCCTACTCAAGGGTTCTGTTACTAAACTATGCTTAAGCACAAAGGATACAAATATGAAGCTATGCAATACACCATAATAAAATAAGGCAATAACGGAAATATATTCGAGAAGAATAGAACCTGCTATCACAACACCAATCGGTTTAGCCTTTTCTACGGTCATAAAAAAATCTCTGCTCTGTGGAGGTACTACCCCTTGCTAGTGCTGGGCAAACTGTTGTTGTTACGTAGGAAGTAGGGGTCCTCTTGGCTGCAGGGCCACTGGTGGTCCAACATGTCCTCTCTGGACTGAGGCTTCCCCTATAAGAGGTGCGGGTTGGACACTCTCTCATCTAATGCACAAGTAATCCACAGAAGAAGAATATGCCTAATTTCTTTTGGCAGACCTCCCATGAATACCCTGGCTTTTTGCAATAGTTGCATAAGGGAGGCTTGTCGTACTTGTCATTGTGGCTGCTGCTACACCTGCTGAGATGGGGCTCTGATTAGGGCACGGTACTGTTGTTGTTGCGGAATGGTCCTTGGCTGAAACTATGGACCCATTGCCTGTCCCTGACTACTACCACCGCAGATACCATCCCTGTTCATCTTGGTTCGAAGACCCATATCTACCTCGACCCTTTGAGCCTCTGCCAATATGTCAGCAAAAGTCGTATGAGTAAAAGAAATATGGACCTTGACCTCTGGTTCAAGCTCTAACTGAATCATCTAGCTCTATCCTCTGGGTCCCTCACCATGTACTCTGTGAATCAGCTCAGCCTACCGAATTTTGTAGCATACTCATCCACGGTCATCCCGTTTTGCTCTAAGTTCTGGAATTGCTTCTATAGAACCCCCTTTGGCTACTGTAGGAAAGAATTTTCTTTTAAAAAGGTCCTTGAACTGCTTCCAAGTCAGGTTTGGATATGCAATCCTAGGCTAGTTTCTGAACCAAGTATGAGCATTATCGTGAAGCTGCAAGCCAGTAGCCTCAATCTTCAGGTCCTCGAAAAGACGGGAAACTCTCATGATCTGCTCGATATCTTGGAGCCACTCATCAGAGTAGAGAATTCCTTCTGTCCCCTTGAACATCTAATGCTCTATATTCTTGAAGTCCTGGATGTTACCAACCATCGAGTTGAGCGGCCTACTATTGTAGTTGCTGGGCAACCCTCTCCTTGGCTGCTAGGGCAATATGTTGGGCATTTTTTATTCCTTCTCTCAGAATTTTTGTCTATTGCCTCTAGGCCTCTGCCTGAGCTTTTTGAGCCTCTATCATGCTTCTGAAGAGCTCATGTAATGGCTGAGAAGGAGGAGGAAGGCTCCCTGATCCAGCTGGTGAGGCCTCCTACGATACGGGTGGTGTATGGAGAGTACCATTCGTCCCAGAACCGCGTGCTCTGGTCTTGGGTGGAATTTTATAAGTTAAAAAATAATAAGGATTCAATTGATATGGCACAAGATAAGGTAGCATTCAAGAAGGACAATCAATTATGGAAGATGTCTGATTGCTCGGAAGGAATTAATAAGGGTTAACAAGTTGAGTATATGGGATCCATAATTGTGATTGAGTATTTTCCTATTCCTAGTATGTATATCCTATGGCAGGCTCGCAGTCATACATCTAACTTGAGTACTACTACGAGCTCGCAACCTTGTGCGAAACCTGACCTGCGCGGGCCACCATAAAAATGTGTCACGACCCGCACCCTGGATTTGGGCATGAGTCATGAGTATGTCCAGCCTACACCACAGTGTTGGCGGTAAAACATTGTACAATAAGCCATAAGTAAAAACTATGACTCACAACATATATACATCTACACACTATACTGAATCACCGGCACTAATTTAAATTAATACACCATAGATAATAATAAAATAATAGTCTCGATGCGGATCCAAGAAGTCTCCCAAAAATGACTAAATATCCAAAGAACAATATTCAAAATACTTTAAAAAAATTGCCCAAGAATAACCCGGTCCAAAATAACTAACGAAACCACTACTCTACTAAATTACTCCATTGTAGACGGTGTCTGAGCTGCTAACTCTCCCTGATCCTCCTGAAGGGCAAGATCAGGCTCGGCTATGTTGCAACATATGGTCCATAATGTATAGGGATCACATCCTCATCGTAGCCACCTAAAATATGGTTATCCAGTCAGGAAAGGAACGAGTACATCATAGTAAAAATAGTTCCAACACATGGTAGAAACTACAAGACAATAAATAGTAAAGAATATATGATAGCGACAAAACTGAAATTATAATAAGGAAACCAGAATAACTAAATGCTGAAGTCCTGTCATGGCAAAGATATAGTATAATATCTCCAAGCAATATAAAAAATAACGGCAATGTATGGAAGAACAGATAGGAATAAACTACTCTACGTGATTTGAAATATCTTGTTGACATATGAATAGCTAAGGGTAAAATCCGCAAAACTACATGTGTGCTATTATTCTAGTAAGACCATGGGATGGAAAGGATACTTCACACGTCCACTAAGTATTTTCTCTCCCTACGAGTATAACATGGATTTCTAACCAGTCACGAAGAAATAACAATAATCCAGAACAGTCACGTATCTCATAACAAGAATCCATCATACTAATCCGTGTAAAAAGTGTCTAGAATCAAATAATCAATACTAAGCATGTATTATAGAGATTATCAAGCACTAAAAGTAATCACGGGAATGTACTCGCCTGTGATCCTTAGCTGTGGTTGGATCAGGTCCCAATTCAGAGTCCAAATCCTACATATGATATGTTACCATGTCAAGAGATAATTTATTTTAATTTATTTAATTCTGGAATAATTACTCTAAAATCCTATTTTAATTTTTATTCTGAATTTTGAGGTAAATTCCTATATTTTGTCCAAAGAACCCAATTTTATCAACTCGAAACTCATGGAAAGCAAATCGAGACGATCTATTGACTGAAAAGTCTACCGATACAAACTCGACTTTCATGCATAATTTCTTTTAGATTTCAGTGTCACAAATATGCTATAATTTATGGCTCATCCGGATTCGAATTCGTTTTGAAACTATTGCACATACAAAATCGTATTGTACAATAGTGGTTGATTGCTAACCTAGAAGTTCTACAAAATTAACAACATAGAAATAATTCAAGTTAAATTATAAGAAAATCATATGACGATATTCTCGATGTTAGCTTCTCAAGAAATTAAACAGTTCATGATTCGGATCCCGAGTTTTCCTGAAATCACAAAAACACCGAGACGCTTCTATTTTTTGACATGTTGTGCACTATGAATTTTTTAGAATTTGATAGTCTGAATTTAAAAAAAATACATATTCAGAAAACATATCGGTCTATTCTGACATTGGTCCTAATTTTGTGTGTGCCTGTCATTTCGTAACGGAACTTGTGTCATCGAATTCGCAGCGTTACGTTAGTCCTGTAACCCAAGTTTGGTTTGATTCTGAGAACGTTGACGAAACGTTGTTTCGTTGGCCCTACAGTTCTATATGACGGGCAATTTTGTGATCGATCGGCTCATCGAAATCCAGTTCTGGATATTTTATTGGGTTCGTATTATCGTTCTGGACACGTAGACACTAAGTTTGACGAATTTGGAGAACTTTATCTCTAGCATATTTTTGGTGCAAGACGGCCACTTGTGGACCCCGTGTTGACCAGAAATAATATTTTTGCCCTTGTGTCCAAATTGGACTTATGTATATACTTTTCTGAGTATCTCACTTTTTGGGACTGTTGGTGATATTTGTGACAGCATCCAGAGATATCAGCTCCAGTTTTCATTGTTGCGCTGCTACTTCCCTGACGAGATCGTGTTCGAATCTTCGCCTGGCTTCCAGGCAAGTATACCTTGCCTTGCTGTACAGTTTAAATTCAATTATTATTATTCATATACCTTATGCTCTGAATATTTTATAACTGTGTGCTTCTGAGTATGCCTCGGGTGCAGTCGACGAAGACGTTGACGTTAGGAGTTGTGTTTGACCTAGTGTCTAGTGGATGCACCTAAAGCTGTGGAGTTATCATTATAACTCCGAGGCCTTGTCACGTATCATTTTATGTCACAAAGTGAGTTCGTGATAGGATACGGGTTTATGCACTCGACTAGCCATCGATGCGAGTAGCTCGTGTGATGGTACTAAGCATAGTTGTATTACTTTAGGTGACTTGCATTATAGTTACGAGATGTCCATGTCGTACTTGAGACTTGTACATTGGCGTTGGGCGGAAAGGACAACTACTAGGCGTATGGGACACCCACTTCTTTATTTATGCAGATTCTGCGCTCTTCGGAGCGATACAGACATTATTATTTATGCAGATTTTGTGTTCTTCGGAGCGATACATATGCTATTATTTATGCAAATTTTGCGTTCTTCGGAGCGATACGGGCGTTACTATATTTAGGAGTCGTATTCTTTGCAGCATTATAGCCATTATTCCATACGCGAGGGCCCTTATTATGGGGGCATATGTGGAATATACTAGCCAGTCATGATGATTGGTGAATTACGTCAGCATATGTCTATCCTACACTTCCCATACACACTTGGTTGTCCTCAAATTGCATTCACTTAGGAGGATAGTTCACCCTGATTTACTTTACTCAGTATTTATATTATGGCATGTACTTTTTGTATCTTGTTACGTCCCTCTGAGGACCTGGTTCCCTTTCAGGGTATTTGTGCAGTTTTGATAGGCTTGATCTGATGGTGTGTTGGACATCCTTGCAGGTATCATTATATCTTTCCTCTATTATAGTTATGTACTATTTTCTACTGTAACTCTACTATTGTAGCCTAGTATTTATAGGCCTATATTATTCTCTTGGTCTATTCGAACGGCTGTATTGTTGGGCTGCAGACTAATGATGTGTACCGTTCCCTCTTGTAATTTATTTACCATGGATTGAGATTTAGTTTAGTTGTTGCATGTTAGGATTATATTTTATTTTTAGCTTGATCACTTGACCGTGGACAGCATAAGTATACTTTATCGGGTCCATTAAATTGGAAAGCCCTACGGAGTCGTACCAGTTGGCTATTGCCACGTGTCTGGTTTCGCATATTTTGGGACTAGGGCTTGACATAGTTTTATTAGTGGCCCATGCAGGTCAGAGCATATCGTTTTGGTTACGTTACTGTACCAAACGATCCTGCACCTTAGGATTAATGTTGAATAAGATCTCAATCCATAACTAATTTTAAAACTCCTTTTGTATTCAATTTTTGCCCTTGGCCTTCATTATTGTATTCGTTTATTTATCGTCGACATCGTTATTATTGTTTCTCATCTTCTTTATTTCGGAGAGATGGATGCTCGTGCACGATAATTCTCTCTAAAAGCAGATCCTCGTTAAGACGAAGAAGGCATATCTGATAGGATATTTGAGTAGATGGTTATCCATAGTAGAGGAGGCTGATAAGTTCTTACTTTTTTCTAGAGCCAGTATAGACTGTTGGCATAAGAATTAGACATAGAAGTAGAGACTTAAAACTAGACCCTACCCTTACTTAAGGTAGCAAAGATTTGGAAGTATTTGAAGTTGGAAAGATTGTTCGATTCTAAATACTCTAGGGTAATTTATGAAAATGGATAGTTAGATGCTAGGGATTAGTTGTAGCCCATGGTGGTGATACAATGGACGATATTATGAACTTGAGAAGATGGAATTTTAGGCTCTCACTTGGAAGAAGATTATCTGAATTCCAGGAATTTTATCATGTGCATGGGTGGTACCCATTATTATAATTGCACCATGGTGACTCAGAGTAATAAACAGTAGAAAGAAGAAAATCGAGGATTACAATTTTAGGGAGAATACGCTGTGATTTGATACGGTATGCGGAGGATTAACTTGAACGAAATAGTTGATAAAATTATACCCTGGATGATTTTTGAGACCAATATTAGGTATAAACTATTATAAGGACAACACTATTTGTGACGTTTAATAGAGGATTATACTTAGAAGATTTAAAAAAATTAATACCTGACAAAATTATGTTTATGACAAAGGAATTATGAATATATCGATAAAAGAATTTGGAATATCATATTAGAGAACTAAACAAAAACTTGATTAAAGAAATGATACCATTAAAACTGAGATATGAAATGGAACATGAATGAGAATAAAATTCGAGAAGAAATTATAAGGAGAAGAGTATTTAGAAATTAAGGGCGAGAAAACACACAAATTTTTTTTAGGAGGATTAGTGTTTGTAAATAGAAAGAGAGAATTTATTATGAGGTTAAGTCTAGACTATGAGTGGAGAAACTCTCTGCAAATCAATGAGATGATTAAGTTGTTATAAAATCTTGAAGTTCTGTAAATTTGTCGAGGACGAATTATGGGTAAAGCATAAGGGATATGTGAAAGAAAATTTTGACTTAGGGAAATAGAACTTTATGTGGCATGCCCTAGAAGTTGGACCTATAGTTATCTTATGACTTTTAGTATCAAACCTAGATGAAGATTCTATTACTGGATTAAGATAGATAGATAGATAGATAGATAGATAGAATGCTAGATCTGTTGTTTGAATAAACGATAATTTAGGTACTAGGGTATAGCTTATGGAATCAGATTTGATATACTTGATTTGTTTGGGTTGCCAACGTCTATTGGGCTCGTGGTTTTTACCTTTGATAACTCGATTTGTTGAGCTAGTATCTAAAATAGAGCAATTAGATTGAAGGATGAGAGTGTCGACAGATGTTATAGCCTTGATTTAGATATCGTGAACTACCTATAATGGATGGCCAATTATAAACAAGATGGTACCCATATAGTTGGATGAAGGGTATGCATGGAGTAAACTAGGAGAAACCTCAGGTTCGAGATAAAATGGTAGAATGGCAACAAGATGAGATTCGCGAGAAATACCTGACCTTGAGCTTTTTAAATTAAGAGAAGGATCTAGGTGTCACGACCCGATCCCAATAATCTGGGTCCAGTCGGATCATGCCCAGCCTGCACCGCTGTGAGACGGCGGCAGTAAGCTGTATCAATCCGTAGTAACACACAGACATCCAGAATACATGAAGAAAATTCAATTTTATTGCTAAGTCCGAAAATAGAAATTCTTTTACAAGCAAAGATCAAGCAAAACATGGTCCAGGATTATTACTTCAACCCTG
Organism: Iris macrosiphon; assembly: GCA_036927795.1. Lineage (NCBI taxonomy): Eukaryota > Viridiplantae > Streptophyta > Magnoliopsida > Asparagales > Iridaceae > Iris > Iris macrosiphon. The sequence goes on from JAYESA010000008.1 coordinate 86,291,248, forward strand.
ATTATTACAACTTGGAAATTAAAGGGGAAACAACTAAACATCGGCCTCCTGGCTAGGTTCAGCTAGAGCTTCAGTACTCTGGTCCGGACCATAAAAGGTGTCATACGCCTCATCGTCACCGTAACCACCTAAAATTGTTAATCTTCAGTCAGGAGGGAGCAAGAACATATATCCAATTCCAGCATCTTAATGATAATTAAAATGATGCAATAAAATAGTTTTGAACAATATTTATATTTTGTATGCAACAAATATGAGACAAGAACTGTAAATGTCGATGAAGCAAATGATGACAAACTACAATCACTAAAAGTGTTTTGAGAAAGGTAGCGTCCCGTGGCCGGTTGGGGTTGGAGGCAATATGTGTTCTAGTGAACACGGTCCGGCGTCAGTCCAGTGAGGTTGGACTTCAGCTATCCACAATGAGGCAATAAGGGGGCTTTGACCACGGGTGCTAACTTTTACTCCCCAGTTCCCAAGGCAATAGTCAATGAGTCAATGAGTCAATGAGTCAATCAATCAGTCAATCAGTCGGTTCCGTGAAATCAAGTGTCGTCCCAATACATCTATATGACATGCAACATATTTAATTACAACTAAAATACCGATTTTGAATTATATGAAACTTGCCTGGAGTTGGTTGGTGACGCGAGTGAGATGTCGCGACGGTCTCAACCTTAGTTTACAGGAACCTACATTTATTAATAATCTGATTTTAGAATTAAAACAAAGGGTTTTAATCTGACTTGATTAGTTAACTAAGTTAATGATTCAATCCAACGATCGATTAATAATAATAATTTGTAATTAGTAATTTAGTAAAACAAAAACCCTTTTTAATAATAATAAAACTTATTTATTTTATCGTAGCAAATATTATATTTTTATTTTATGGTAAAATATCGTTTTGTTTCTAATAGGATAAAATAGGAAAGTACGATTATAATAAAATAATATCGTTTGTTTTTTAGCAATCAATTTATTTCTAATAAACTAAGCTTAGGGGAAAAATATTACTTTTTATTTTGGTAATATTACAAATCAATTTGTAAGAGAATAATATTTTGGAAAACCTATTTAAATACTAACATATTATATTTGAAATACAAAAAAATCATTTCAGAATTATCTATTAAATAATTACTAATTTACGTAATATTTAATAAGGTTTTTATTATATATATATATAACTAATATACGTATTTGCAGATCGTTGTATCAAATCACTAATTAATTAACAAACCAAAACTAACTGATCATTAATCTACTAATTAACTATGACCTATAAATTTCTAAGCTATCCCGGGATTGACAGAGCTTTATTCTGTCAGTCCCGGTCGGACAGGAGAGTGGTTTTGGAAGGGACAGTACATTCTGATAGTGGCACCTACCGGGAAGCTGATGGAGGAGCACCGAGAGGAGGCCTCGGACTCGGGATCGGGGTATTACGCGGTTCTGTGTCCTGGACACGTGTCCAGTGCTGTGGCCACTGTGTTCGGCCTGTGTCCTGCGTCCTGCCGCCGTGTCCGGGGCTCGGGGAAGCTGGCCGTCGGTCGAGGCGTCGCTGGGTGGGCTCGCCGGAGTTCGCGGGTCAGCCGGCTAGGGTTGCGGGCAGCGCCGGCAGTGGTCGTCGGAGGCTCGGCCGCTCAGCTCGAAGAGGAGGGAGAAGGGGAGAGGAGGAGGAAGTGGTTCTGGTCTCGGGAGGGGGTCGCAGGGCGGTCTGGGAGGTGGACGGCGGTCTCGGGGGTGGTCGGCGCAGGGAGGAAGTCGCCGGACGGGGCTGCCGGAGTAGGTAGATCTAGGGTTAGGGTTTGGTTTTGGGGGGAGAAAGGAGGCGGTGATGGGTGGATTTATAGGGGGTTGGCTGGGGCGAGGCCGGGCGTCGTGGCCGCGGGATCCGGAGGGGGAGGGCTACGTGGCGCGGCGTGGCCGGAAATTGCGGCGGCCGGCGGATTGATCGGGTCGAGGGGAAGAACGGGGAACAGGGGTGCGGGTCCGGGTTCCGGGTCGGGCGCGGATCCGGTCAGGCCGACCCGCCCGACCCGCTAAGCATAGGGCTGGGCCGGGTCTGACTAATGGGCTCGGCCCACTGGGCCGGGCCGGGCCCAACTCAAAAATAAAATAAAATAACAGTAATAATAATAATTAATATATTAATTAATTAATTCAGAAAATAGTTTTTAGGCTTTAAAAATAGGTCTGAGGCCCAATAAAATCCCAGAAAATTACCCTAAGTCCGGTTTTCTATTTTACACCCAAAAATGTTATTTTCTTGATATGTTAATATTATTTATTGCCAACTAAAAAATCATTTATTAATTAAAAGCCTTGATTTTAATTACAGAAAATTTCCAGAAAATTCCAGAAAATGGGGAAAAATCCAAGATTTAATAATTAGGAAAATTCATGGGGTTTACAACCTACCCAACTTATAAAAATTTCGTCCTCGAAATTTACTACCATTGAAGGGAGAACAAGGGTAAACATGCCTTAAAACAGATGAGGGTACTTCTGCCTCATCTCAGCCTCTCGTTCCCAGGTGGATTCGCCTGGGGAATGGTGGAGCCACTGAACCTTGACCAGTGGAATCACGGTGTTCCGCAACTGCTTTTCCATACGGTCTATGATCCTTACTGGCTGCTCTGGTACTGTAAGACTTGGTCCAATCTCCAACTCTGAATGATCCAGGATGTGGCTCGGGTCCGGAATATAACGCCTCAGCTGCGATACATGGAAAACGTTGTGCACGCCTTCAAGATTAGGTGGTAACGCCACTCTGTATGCCACCTCTCCAACTCTGCTCACTATCTCGAATGGACCAATATACCTGGGACTCAGTTTCCCAGCTCTGCCAAAACGGATAGTTCCTCTGGTGGGGGAGATCTTGACGAAGACACTATCACCTGCTTCGAACTCCACAAGTCGGCGACGGCTGTCCGCCCAATGTTTCTGACGATCTTGAGCCACCCGAAGTCTGTCTCTGATAACCTTGACTTTTTCAGCCGCATCTGTAATCATCTCAGGTCCCAGCATGACTCGTTCTCCTACGTCGTCCCAAGCCAAGGGAGTGCGGCAACGACGTCCATACAGAGCCTCAAAAGGAGTCATGCCGATGCTGGCCTGGTAGCTGTTGTTGTAAGCAAACTCTACCAAGTGTAGGTGGTCCTCCCATGATCCTCCAAAATCCAGGACGCAAGATCTCAGCATATCCTCTAACGTCTGGATGGTTCTCTCTGACTGTCCGTCGGTCTGTGGGTGATATGCAGTGCTGAACTTCAGTTGGGTCCCCAGACTCTCTTGCAAGCTCTTCCAGAAGTGAGAAGTAAAGCGGCTGTCTCGGTCTGATACAATGCTCACAGGAACTCCATGTATCCGGACGATTTGCCTCATGTATAGGGCAGCTAACTTCTCGGTGGATAAACCAACCTTGAAGGGAATGAAGTGGGCAGACTTAGTCAATCGGTCTACGATCACCCAAATAGCGTCCTTCCCTCCTTGGGATCGAGGCAATCCTGACACAAAATCCATAGTGATGTGCTCCCATTTCCATTCTGGAATGGGCAGCGGCTGAAGAAGTCCTGCTGGTCTTTGTCTATCTGCTTTCACCTGCTGGCAGATCAAGCATCTGCCAACGAATTTTGAGACATCCTTCTTCATTCCGTACCACCATACGTGCTCCCGTATATCTCGGTACATCTTATTTGCTCCAGGGTGGATGGAATACTGTGAGTGATGCGCTTCCTACATCAGCTGTTCCCTCAATTCACCAGCAGGTACACAAAGTCTGGTGCCATTCCTCAGTGTTCCGCCGTCTGAAATAGAGAATCCCTCCAGTGTGCCAGCTAACACCTGGTCCCTGAGTTTGCACAATGCTCCGTCCTCGAATTGAGTTTCCTTGATTTTGTCCATCAAGCTAGACTGCACTTGCAAATGCATCATGGGGAAGTCAGTGCCGGGTACTATTGCTTCCCATCCAAGCTTCTTCATTTCCTCTGCAGGAAATACGAGTTCTAGTCCCAGCTTCTCCATGTCCTCCAGTAGGTACCGATCTGTCGTCAAGAGCATCGCCATCGGATATCGACTAAGTGCGTCGGCGACCACATTAGCCTTTCCGGGATGGTACTGCAGGCTGATATCAAAGTCCTTCATGAGCTCCAACCATCGTCTCTGACGCATGTTGAGCTCCTTCTGTGTAAAGACATACTTGAGACTTTTGTGGTCCGTGTATATCTCTACTCTTTCGCCGTACAGGTAGTGCTTCCACAGCTTCAAGGCAAAGATGACTGCTGCTAGCTCCAGGTCATGCGTCGGGTAGTTCTTCTCATGAGTCCGTAATTGACGGGAAGCATAAGCAATTACCTTTCTATGTTGCTGGAGCACACATCCTAATCCTTTGCCGGACGCGTCGCTATAAATTAAGAATCCTCCTGATCCTGAGGGTAGCGACAAGATCGGTGCTGTTGTTAGCCTTCTCTTCAGCTCTTCAAATGACGTCTGGCACGCTTCGGTCCAGACGAACTCTTCATTCTTCCTGGTTAGCTTGGTCATGGGCTCAGCAACCTTTGCAAAGTCCTTCACGAATTTCCTGTAATATCCAGCTAAGCCCAAGAAGCTTCTGATCTCTGCAACTGACCTGGGAGTATTCCATGTCTCCACGGCAGCTATCTTCTTGGGGTCCACTGATATGCCTTCTCCTGTGACAACGTGGCCGAGAAAGTCCACCTTGTCTAAGAAGAATTCACACTTGGACAGTTTTCCATATAGCTTTTCCTTTCTGAGGATTTCTAAAACTATCCTCAAATGCTGCTCGTGTTCTTCCTTGGTCTTCGAATAGATCAGAATGTCGTCAATGAAGACAACGACAAACTGGTCCAGGTATTTGTGGAAGACCTTGTTCATGAGATTCATGAACACTGCTGGGGCATTTGTAAGACCAAAGGGCATGACCAAGAATTCAAATTGTCCATACTTGGTGTTGAATGCTGTCTTTGGAATGTCTTCCTTCCTCACCTTGATTTGATGGTAACCCGATCTGAGGTCTATCTTCGAGAAAACCTTAGCTCCACTCAGCTGGTCGAAGAGGTCGTCGATCCGGGGCAGCGGGTACTTGTTCTTGATAGTGATGTTGTTCAATGCCCGGTAGTCTATGCACATTCTGACTGTCCCATCCTTCTTGGGTACAAACAAGACTGGTGCACCCCAGGGTGAGGCACCGGTCCTGATGAATCCTTGCGCCTGAAGCTCGTCAATCTGGTCTTTCATTTCCTTGGACTCCTTGGGATTCATTCGGTAGCAGCGTTGGGAGATTGGTGCTGCGCCAGGTACAAGATCGATCGAGAATTCCACATCTCGATCAGGGGGTAGCCCCGGAAGATTGTCTGGGAAGACGTCTATAAATTCCGCTATGAGAGGATGAGGGGGTCCGGTTTCTTCCGTGATGGATGTGTAGGACACACACTCCACGCCTTCAGGTGCTCGAATCACTTTGAGTTTAGGTCCTCCAGGTGGATCTAGAGTTACGCAGCCTTCTCGACAGTCTATCAGAGCATGATGTTGACTAAGCCAATCCATGCCCAAGACTACGTCATAGTTTGGCAGAGGCATTATTAGGAACTGAGTCTGAAACTCATGTCCTGAGATAGTGACTGGGCAGCTACAAGTCTCACTAATGGGTATTGGTCCTCCACCAGTCATAACTCTACAGATTATCTTACTTATGCCAGTAACTAGATGGTGTGCAGAAATGAAGTTTGCAGATATAAAACTGTGTGATGCTCCAGAATCAAATAATGCTAAGGCAGGGTGCGAATGAAGTAGAATGGAACCTGCGATGACATCTCCTTCTGTCTCGGGTTCAGCTTCTGGCTCTTCCACAGTCAAGGCAAAAGCTTGCCCGGCTCTGTGCTGGTTGTAGCGCTGCTGCTGGGTAGGCAGTGGACCTCTCTGCTGTCCAGCTCCAGTTTTGTTGTATGCTGTGGGGCAGTCCTTCACTTGATGGGTGGCAGATCCACAAGCAAGGCAGTGTCCCAATTTCTTCCTGCAGATCTCTGCGGTATGACCTGGCCTTTTGCAGTAGACGCAGTTGACCGCCTTTGGTTGGTTGTACTGATGCGCTTTGTTGGCCGCTGCTGGCTGTTGTTGCTGGGACTGCTGGGGATAGGAGGGCCTATTGTTGTTGTTGCTGTGCCTCTTGTTGTTGCCCTGATAGTTGTTGCTTGACCCTGGATGCTCCCTCTTGGGTCGGGCCGGTGAACTGGCCTCTACATCTTGGGCCACCTTCAACATCTTGTCATAAGTCTTCGCACCGTTAGCAGCTACTAAGGTGCGGATCTCTTCACGTAGTCCGTGCCGGAACTTCTTAGCACGTTCCACAGGGTTGTCCACCAGGTGACTTGCAAATCTGCCAAGCCTGTTGAACTCAGCCGCATATTCTTCAATTGTGTGGTCTCCTTGCTTCAGATCTTGAAACTGTCTTCCCATAGCTTCGAGGGCAGCCTCTGGAAAGAACTTCCGCTTGAACTGCTTCTTGAATAGCCGCCAGGAAATCCCTCCAGCTCGAAATCTTGGCTCGTTGCGGTACCAAATGTTAGCCAAATCTCTCAGCTGGAGTGCTACGGCCTCAACCATGAGGTCGTCTGGGAGTCGAGCGACGCTGAGGAGTCGCTCCATATCATCTAGCCACTCATCTGCGTAGATGATGCCTTCGGTCCCCTTGAAGGGACGCGGGTCCAACTTCTTAAAATTTTCCACAGTTCCAACCTTTACCTGGATAACAGGCTTGTGGTTAGACTAGAAATTCATTAATGGAATCCAAGCTTTTAAATCCTTAATTACCTTGGCAGGCTCCCGTTCTGACTGGGATGTTCTTAGCGCTGCCATGGCTACATTATGGGCGTTCTCCATGCCCTCTTTCATAATCGCGGTCTGCTCGCGATTTGCTTCAGCTTGGACCCTCTGGGCTTCAAGAACTCCTCGTAGCAGGCCTACGAGTTCAGCGGGGTCCACTGGCACAGGTGGTGCAACAGGAGGAGTCACATCGGCTGGAATTGATGTGGTCCTGGGAGGGATGGGTGGAGCTGCATGCACTACTGAAGTGTAGGCAGCGCGGGGAGCTCTTGCAGCATGGGGGCGATCTGTGAGCTGCAACGGAGAGGGGTCGGACTGAGCTTGAGTTGGGGTGTGCTCAAAAGACGAAGCCTCTTCTTCGGCTGGGCCGGAACGGGTTGTCTTTCCCCGTGCCATCTTCTGGAAGGTTTAGGAAGCAAGCATAAGCGAGGTAACCTATGTTCTATAAGCAAGCAAAATAATTGTATATATGTATAGATAGAAGAATTTTGGTCCTATGATGCGACAGATTGAAATTTTCTCAAGAATTCTAAGTGTTCTAATTATTTCTAGAGTCTGTTTTCCTAAAGTCATACTAACCTAAGGTCAAAGGCAAGTCGGTTTGTTTGGCTAGCCTAAGTTGACTAGACCAAAGGTTGTAAACCAGACGACCTGCATGGGCCACCACTGAAAACATGTCACGACCCGATCCCAATAATCTGGGTCCAGTCGGATCATGCCCAGCCTGCACCGTTGTGAGACGGCGGCAGTAAGCTGTATCAATCCGTAGTAACACACAGACATCCAGAATATATGAAGGAAATTCAATTTTATTGCTAAGTCCGAAAATAGAAATTCTTTTACAAGCAAAGATCAAGCAAAACATGGTCCAGGATTATTACTTCAACCCTGATTATTACAACTTGGAAATTAAAGGGGAAACAACTAAACATCGGCCTCCTGGCTAGGTTCAGCTAGAGCTTCAGTACTCTGGTCCGGACCATAAAAGGTGTCATACGTCTCATCGTCACCGTAACCACCTAAAATTGTTAATCTCCAGTCAGGAGGGAGCAAGAACATATATCCAATTCCAGCATCTTAATGATAATTAAAATGATGCAATAAAATAGTTTTGAACAATATTTATATTTTGTATGCAACAAATATGAGACAAGAACTGTAAATGTCGATGAAGCAAATGATGACAAACTACAATCACTAAAAGTGTTTTGAGAAAGGTAGCATCCCGTGGCCGGTTGGGGTTGGAGGCAATATGTGTTCTAGTGAACACGGTCCGGCGTCAGTCCAGTGAGGTTGGACTTCAGCTATCCACAATGAGGCAATAAGGGGGCTTTGACCACGGGTGCTAACTTTTACTCCCCAGTTCCCAAGGCAATAGTCAATGAGTCAATGAGTCAATGAGTCAATCAATCAGTCAATCAGTCGGTTCCGTGAAACCAAGTGTCGTCCCAATACATCTATATGACATGCAACATATTTAATTACAACTAAAATACCGGTTTTGAATTATATGAAACTTGCCTGGAGTTGGTTGGTGACGCGAGTGAGATGTCGCGACGGTCTCAACCTTAGTTTACAGGAACCTACATTTATTAATAATCTGATTTTAGAATTAAAACAAAGGGTTTTAATCTGACTTGATTAGTTAACTAAGTTAATGATTCAATCCAACGATCGATTAATAATAATAATTTGTAATTAGTAATTTAGTAAAACAAAAACCCTTTTTAATAATAATAAAACTTATTTATTTTATCGTAGCAAATATTATATTTTTATTTTATGGTAAAATATCGTTTTGTTTCTAATAGGATAAAATAGGAAAGTACGATTATAATAAAATAATATCGTTTGTTTTTTAGCAATCAATTTATTTCTAATAAACTAAGCTTAGGGGAAAAATATTACTTTTTATTTTGGTAATATTACAAATCAATTTGTAAGAGAATAATATTTTGGAAAACCTATTTAAATACTAACATATTATATTTGAAATACAAAAAAATCATTTCAGAATTATCTATTAAATAATTACTAATTTACGTAATATTTAATAAGGTTTTTATTATATATATATAACTAATATACGTATTTGCAGATCGTTGTATCAAATCACTAATTAATTAACAAACCAAAACTAACTGATCATTAATCTACTAATTAACTATGACCTATAAATTTCTAAGCTATCCCGGGATTGACAGAGCTTTATTCTGTCAGTCCCGGTCGGACAGGAGAGTGGTTTTGGAAGGGACAGTACATTCTGATAGTGGCACCTACCGGGAAGCTGATGAGGAGCACCGAGGGGAGGCCTCGGACTCGGGATCGGGGTATTACGCGGTTCTGTGTCCTGGACACGTGTCCAGTGCTGTGTCCACTGTGTTCGGCCTGTGTCCTGCGTCCTGCCGCCGTGTCCGGGGCTCGGGGAAGCTGGCCGTCGGTCGAGGCGTCGCTGGGTGGGCTCGCCGGAGTTCGCGGGTCAGCCGGCTAGGGTTGCGGGCAGCGCCGGCAGTGGTCGTCGGAGGCTCGGCCGCTCAGCTCGAAGAGGAGGGAGAAGGGGAGAGGAGGAGGAAGTGGTTCTGGTCTCGGGAGGGGGTCGCAGGGCGGTCTGGGAGGTGGACGGCGGTCTCGGGGGTGGTCGGCGCAGGGAGGAAGTCGCCGGACGGGGCTGCCGGAGTAGGTAGATCTAGGGTTAGGGTTTGGTTTTGGGGGGAGAAAGGAGGCGGTGATGGGTGGATTTATAGGGGGTTGGCTGGGGCGAGGCCGGGCGTCGTGGCCGCGGGATCCGGAGGGGGAGGGCTACGTGGCGCGGCGTGGCCGGAAATCGCGACGGCCGGCGGATTGATCGGGTCGAGGGGAAGAACGGGGAACAGGGGTGCGGGTCCGGGTTCCGGGTCGGGCGCGGATCCGGTCAGGCCGACCCGCCCGACCCGCTAAGCATAGGGCTGGGCCGGGTCTGACTAATGGGCTCGGCCCACTGGGCCGGGCCGGGCCCAACTCAAAAATAAAATAAAATAACAGTAATAATAATAATTAATATATTAATTAATTAATTCAGAAAATAGTTTTTAGGCTTTAAAAATAGGTCTGAGGCCCAATAAAATCCCAGAAAATTACCCTAAGTCCGGTTTTCTATTTTACACCCAAAAATGTTATTTTCTTGATATGTTAATATTATTTATTGCCAACTAAAAAATCATTTATTAATTAAAAGCCTTGATTTTAATTACAGAAAATTTCCAGAAAATTCCAGAAAATGGGGAAAAATCCAAGATTTAATAATTAGGAAAATTCATGGGGTTTACACTAGGAAAGACTAAATTTTTTATCACTCGATAGTTGCCTTGAAGATCGATACTACGAAGCAGAAGGTACTGGACCATGATTAATGGAGTTTAGAGTTGAACACAAGATCAACGTACTGGAAAGATAAGAAGATGTGTAGAAAATAAATGATAAGGAAAATATATTAGAGTCACGTAACCCAAGGACAAAAAATTTTGATATGGACTGGAGGGATAATAATTATAGTATTTATGAATTGTAATGCTTTTGGAATTTCAAGGATTTAGTGCAGGTAAAAATTATTGATCAACCTCGAAGTGCTACAATTTTCAAGGAACAAAATACAGGTTTAGATCACACGCTGACTCATTGGTCAATCGGTAGAGGATTACCACTAGACTCTTCGATTATATATTAACACATGAGCAGGGGGTATAAATGGAAGATAGAAGTCTGATAGGAATGATAGCTGAATATTAAATTTTATACATAAACTGCTTAGGGATAGAGATTTAGATTTTTGACTATGAGGACATGAGCTTGCGGAAGCTAATCCTTAGTAGTAGGTGGTATTATGGGAACCTATTTTCAATTTACCCTAGCCGGTAAATTTTAGGAATCGTATTCTTGTTATTGTAATTATTATATTTTATTCTACGGTATTTAGAATGATTGAATAGATATTTATTACATAATTTTTATATATTCTTATTACTATGTATTGAGTAGAGACTTATGTTTTTTTTATTACATATATTTTTACTAGAAATTGTTCGAGTTGAGCATCTAGACTAGGTATGACTGATTGACTAGATTAGACTTGTTGCTGCTAAGACTGATTATAAGAAGTTAGGTTGCATGATTCCATTGCGGATACTATAGGATGATGACGTTATACCTAGGAAAGAATGTTGAGATATTAACCGTCTTAGTTGCAGAAAAAAATTAAGATACTACATAAATGGCTTAAGAATTTTGTGCTTATAAACTTTTAGTGCCTAACCCCTGCATTCCTTTGAGAGTGAAAGAATGACGTTAATTTCATGATATATATTGAAAGTTTCAACTTAGATTGTGTCATGACATCCTTGAGTAACCTAGGCTATAGGTGGTAAAAAAATTTTAGATAATAATTAGCATGATAACAATAATGAGATAATACATGATGGTGAGAAAAAATATTTAGAGGACCAAATGACTTAGACGATTAAACTGTGTGTATATGATAGTTTAAGATTTAGAGAGTGGCTAGGAATAAGTACAAAGTTGTGTTTATATATTTAGAGATACGTGGAGTTTGTTGTTGGGGAGATGGATTTTGAATTTCGAGAACAAAATTATATAAGATGGATAGATTGTAAACCCCCTGACCAAAATATAGGATTATGAATTAAATTAGTATTATTCGGGATTAATTATTGGAGTTATAATTCACTACTGTGATTTTGATTCAATTGTTGTACTTTACTATTGTTTAAATATCTAGAGTACTACACTAGTTTCTGCCATCCAACCAATTTCACATCCTTGACCTAGTCAAGCTAATCTTCAATCTTGACCTTTGTGTCACTCATAAATACACTCTCTTATGCTTTATTTTAATTTTACAATATTCGTGCACATTTTCTAATTTTAAATCCAACTTTGTATCCTTGCCCGTTCCAATCAAAATTGGAGACACAATCTCGACCCTTTTCTCACGACCAAATTTATGACAATAATCTATTCCGAGTCTACTACGTCCATGACACTTGTGTCCCACCCAATTTAAATCCTATGCACTTCCAATTGATTAAAGAACACAGTTGACACTAATTTTGACTAAATTGGTGTAATGACTTAACCCCAACTTAACCCAACACCTATTCATGAGGCCCATACAAAACACACAATACCCCCACACCCTACAAAACACCAAACACCACTTCCCACACCAAATCTTCATCATTTTTCCTTCATGTGCAAATACCCAAATGTTGAGAGGCTTAATAGAAAAAAGGGTGCTAGGTGTCACCACCTTATTGGTTAAAGCTAATGAAGAAACCCTCCCCCAACCTCACATGACCGGTCTTGTCATCCTATCTATCCCCTTTTCCTTTGTACAACTTTTTATGTTGAATCAAGACCCTTGATTCAAACTCCTACACCATCACAACCACACAACCACTGTATATTAACTCACACACACAACCCTCCCCCCAAATGTGGCAAGCCCTAATCCCTGGAAAAAAAACTAGGAATCTCCCCCCTCTCTCTCCTCCCTCTACTTAATCACCAACCGATTCCCTCACCTCCTTCTTCTTCTTCATTCTTCTTCTTCTTCTTCAAGTCTCCTCCTACACCCACACCTCCACCGCGGACCACCCCTCCAGCCAACTCGCTGCCAACTATCCTCCACGAACCACCCGCAGCAGCTACATTCACCGCCTCAACCTTCATCGCCACCATCATCTCCGCCACTGCCGCAGTGGCCCGTTGCCACCATCACCTTCGCAACCATCACCTCCTACACCACCACATCTCGCCATTGCCACCGACGAACACCACCATCACCTCCACCGACCTGCCACCATAGCTCACCACTACCACCTCTGGTATTGCCACCGACCCACCACCACAGCTCGCCACTGCCACCTCCACCATTGCCACCGACGAACACCACCACCTTCAGCAAAGCTACTGCCGACACTGTCACCACGACGCACAAGATCTTCACCACGACCACCACCTTTACCCCTGTGCCCTTGCCTCGCTGGCCGTCGCCGTCCTAGCCATACGCAGCCGCTGGTCGCCGCCATCCTGGTCCTCACGGCCGAGCCGTTGCCGCAGCAGCTATTGTTGTTGCTTTGCCTACTGCTGTTGTAGCTGCTGCCGTTGCTGTTCTGGTCACTGTTGCTGCGCTGTCGGCGACCCCCGGAGAGCCCCGACCGCCGACGAGCACCCCCGTGCTGGCCAACCTCCCTTTAGTGTCCCCGAGCCTCTCCGTGGCTGAACATCTCCTTCCCGCGGCCGCGAGAAACTGCAACTCGAACCCGAGTTCAGAGGTCCGAGTTCAACCTCCCCAATTCACGAAGTGATATCTCCCTTCTAGCTCATCCGATCCTTGAACCCTATTTAACCCTTTTGTAATATGTTTAATTAGAATATTTTAGCTTGCATTCTATTGTTAGTAATTATAGTTCCAAATCATAAGAAAAATAGTTTTTATAAAACTTGGAAATCTTCGATACGAAGTTGGTCCCTACATACCGGACAACCTCGTTGCGTACCGATTATACCGAATGACGCGTATCGTCAACGTGGACGTGTGGACTTTCGTAGAACTTGATTTGGATGTGTGTGCACACCGGAATCAACGCATATCCGTCAAAAAGCACCGTATCGACCTGTGTTGACACTCGTCCTAATTTTGTGTGTGCTTGTCATTTTATAACAAAACTTGCACCAAACGATCTTCCTTCTCTCAGCATTTAATATAGCAGACTAACAGCTGACAGATATAGAAAACGAAGAGTCAGAAGTCATTATTATAGCTGTGCTGCAACACGCAGACCCAGGTGGTCGTTTAGCGACCCATCCGCTGTGATAACTTCTTCAAAATTGTACTGTTGTGCCAATCTCTTCAAAATTGCGTTGTATTGCCAATATCTTCAAAAAAATTTCGTTGTGCCAATATCTTCAAAAGTGCACCACTTTGCCAAAATCTTCAAAAGTGCTCTGTAGTGCCAACTTCTTCAAAAGTGCACTGTTGTGCCAATATCTTCAAAAGTGTGCCGATGTGCCAATCTCTTCAAAAGTGTGCCGTAGTGCCAATTACTTCAAAAATGTGCTACGGTGCCAATCTTACCAAAAATGTGCCAGTCTCTAGACGACTTCTAAAGTGCGTATATTACCCTAACCGGCAGTGAGCAGTTATGAGTACGTGTCTTACATGTCGTACTTCTCGTAAAAAGTATACAAATAACTACCCCTCCGACCTACAATTTTCTTGTATATGAAGCTACGTGTCAAGCAGGCAGTAAGTTGTGCATCCACTCATTCAGAACGTAGGATATTAGTCCACCAAAAGTGTGCACACAATGGTAAAACAGTATTGACTGTCCAAAGTTCACGCACACTCTTATAAAAGTTACTAAACTATATAAATACAGGTTTTGTACAAACATTAAAAAAAGGAAACACCTGGACAGAGAGGAGTACACACAGACAGGTAGAGAGAAATGAGCTAGAATATTCAAGTCTTTGTAATTCAAGAACAGAGTAAAAGAAATATAAAGCTTCTTGTGTCGTTGTTGCCAAAAATTCTTATTATTCAACTCCCTAAGTGTTCGCCTTTAAATTCGAAAGTTCAAAAATGGCTTGATTTAACTAACAAATAAAAGAATGTACAAAGAGGTCCTGGACGGACAATCTATGTAAAATATTTTTTTGATCTGGAATGTGATGATAGACAAGGGGTGCTATGATATCTCCTTTACTCCGTGGATGATCCGATACAGGGTGAGGAAGCTTACGTTCTTTCTTCGTCCATCTCGATATGCTTACTTTCTGTATTGACCGGGGGTGGTATGCTCTCTCTCTGAAATTGAAGAAAAAAGCCACCATTTGGAACGTTCAAGTTGCTCCTATTTATAGCCATCGTGCTGATGGATTATGGGTACCGCATATGACTCTGTTTGGTGGACGTATAATGCTTCTTCCACAGAATATGGTTGTAACTGTCACCGTATGCCATGGGAAGATTGCCATGTGGTCTTGGTTGAGATATGTTATTGAAGAAATCTCGAGGTTGTTTTTAAACTGTTGTGGGCGTGACTTATTCAATTGGACACGTAGTCAGCATCAACTGTGGGAAGATTATGTAAGTTGTCACCGAAAGATCATGTAAGTTGGAGGCCGGATAGCAACTTGGCTTCATATTATCGCGGTCGCACACGAGCTCTCGTTTGGCCTTTGGTCGTCTAGACGCTCTGGCAGCATATTGGCGAGACTGTATACAAACTCTTGTCTGGCCTTGGTAGATAAAAACTTTTGCCGTATGTAGGCATTGTGGCCCCATGGGGCCCGCTTGGCATTGTGGCCCCATGGGGCATAGCCGCATACGAGGGAACACGTGGCATGACACATTTCTTGAAGCGATTAATGCACAAATATGACTTGTTGTCTTTTCCTGAGCCGTCCTCTTCACGAGCCTCGAAGAATCTTAGAGTGATAAATGATATGACAGAGCTTTTGACAGACATCAAAATATCTATCAAGGGATTTTATGTGGCTTTCCTGCTTTGTGGTCGTTCAGGTCGCATATAGTATACTATGCGGCTTCTCTGTGACTTGGTTGATCAGGCTGCATATGGCTTCTTAGCGACTTGGTTAATAAGGCCGCATATGGCTTCTCTGTGACTTGGTTGATTAGGTCGCTTGTGGCTTCTCTGTGACTTAGTTTATCAGGCCGCATGTAGCTTCTTGTCAGCTTATTGAGGGGGCATGACCTTTATGTGGCCTGCATAAATTTTTATGCTTCTACAAGACCCCCTTCAAATTTTTAAAAATGACAAGTTTGGAATAATTTGAAAAGAAGCATGGACGAGCGCTATTGGCCACATATGCAGGTCATGCCGTATAGTCTCGTACCGCATAGTTATCTCTGATAGGCTGTCCGATCATTAAATAAGGAGATTTGCTTTGATCTTTAAGTGGATCTCTTGGGATTCTGCACCGTCAATGGATAAAGTAGTTCATCTAATGAGGAGTCACCGCTAACCGTTACCACTACGTGCATTGAGCTAGATCATGGATTAAAATTCGAACAACCGTCATTGTCATCCGATGCCGCATAGTCCCCCTATATATAGGGAAAAGAGAGAGAGAGAGAGAAAGAGAGAGAGAGAGAGAGAGAGAGAGAGAAGTCTTTTCTCCAAACTCTCTTTTCTTTTCCTCTTTCTTGCTTTTAACATGGCTCCCAAGGTTGCCTCCTCCGTCATAGTCGTAGCCAAGATGACCCCAAGTGCAAGGGAAATGCCAAGAGTAAGGGGAAGGGTCGCTCTACTGCGGTGGACCCTCCGTCGTTCCCTGCCGACATTCTGTCGCATATTGAGGGTAGGTTCTGTGAAGGATATGAACACTCGAGAACACAAAGACACGTGTGCACCATTGGACGTATTGATACGTCTATGCGCCAACTACTCACTGCCGTAGAGGTAACCTAGCCGCATGGACAAGTTTTATCACATGGATGACTCGGCCGCATGGGTGCCTATCCGGCATGGACGAGTTCTGTCGTATGGCCGACTCGGCCACATGGTTTCCTGGGCTGCATATGTATATCATTATAGAATATTTTTGAGCAAACTATTTTGTAGTTTTTGTAGTGCATTTTCCCACTACACTGTCTTGCGAACTGGTCCATGGGCAGAACGTGCTACCCTTGAACATGAATCTGGAGGACCTGGGCAATTTTCCAGAATCAAATTGATAATGATCTTCCACATGGGTGACAATAGAAGATTGGCGAGCATAGTCCTTCCTTCCTGTTGAGCTAGATAAACATAGGGGAGATCCATGTTGGGGATGACAACGGCACCTTTAAGAAGATGTACTTCTTATTTGGTGACTCATTGGAGTCTTCTCAGTCTGGCATGGGTATGACCAAAGAGAACTGGTCATTTACGTTCCGCAAGGTAGAGATATCATTTACCTTCTTTGAACATCAACTACCTTTATCAGACTTGAAGGTGATGATGGGTCAACGGCAGATAGACTGGAATTTGACCCCTGAACCACAAGGGTGTCGTCAGCCCCAGTGGATTTTGAAGAAGTTCAAGCGGGAGCTCAGGGTTGCAGACTTATTTTTTGCTGTGAGGGGCACATTCTACGATTTGGAGGTAAATAGTCCCCTATTTGTTGTCCTGATAGAGTTATACAATCTTCATACGAAACCTTTTTTACACCCAGTGGTGAGATGAGACTGGCTTTGCATGAGATGCATGCCTTCTCAAAGCTTCTTTGCAGTGAAGAGCCCTATGAAGAGTATACCCCCAGCAATAAAAAACTTGAAGATTTAGAAGCGGAGAACCCCGAGTTCCTCGCAGTATACCAGGAGCTTCTATGCCACCACTGCATTTTCTAGATATCTTCTAAGAAGAAGAAGAAATCTACTGAGGGGTCTTCTTCTCACATCACAACTTGGATGCTACCTCTTTCCGGAGCAGAAGGAGTCAAATAAAGTTCATGTTCGGGCTCCACGGTCCAAACTAGGAGTAGAAGTAACTGGCCCCCGAGGGTGAAGAAGCTCAAGGTTCCTCGGAGGAGGAGGACGAACCCATTCACGAGTTGAGTAACCTCGAGAAGGAGCTCAGCTAATTTTACTTGGATACCCATAAATTGTCCTCGAAGGCCGTGCTGGTGGGATACCTGATGCTTTGGTTGCGCAATTGCGTAATCCCGGGCGGGTTTGGCATAACAGAACGGATCAGCCGTACCCTCATTTTACCAGATGTGAAGTTGGCCTTTGGCTACAAGTTGGCCATCCTACCTGCCATGGTGTACTGCATCCATCGCGTCCTTCGTACCTTTGCTACAAAGTTCGAAGATTACCTAAGTAAATTTCACTTCAACTGAATTAAGATTTCCTACCATTACTTGATGGGATGGCTTCTCTAACATCACGGGTCTTTGATGAGCCCCGAGACTGACAACGATATTGTGGCTTTTGATGCTCTGATCCGCAAGTATCGGCTGATAAAGTGGAGATGCGATACATTCCCTGCTGGTAAGAGGGAGCTCTCCTTCATGAATGGTCGAACCTTCTTTAAGTCCAAGCCAGAGTTTACCGACGATGAATGAAATGCGTTCACTATGATGACTGGGGAGCACCTCGAAGTCTGTCTGGCAGGCTCTTTTGCTGGCTCTAAGCCATTCGTCCCTCCCACCTGGTGTACTAGAATAAGTTTTCTATTTTTGTGGAGCCCTACTTGCCCATCCGGTTCGCCCATTAATTTGGCTATACTCTGCTCTTATTGGGCCACTCGACTGCTTTCATCGGATACATTGGCAGTTTTCTTGATGGAGCCAGGGCCTGGAGTTACTATAATACAACCGACACTAAAGTTCAGTTCCAATTGCCAACAGTCGGGGTCGTGCTGAGAATACTGTATACGGCGGCTAAGTATTATTGTATGGCCAACACACTATCGCCTAACTTTAACCCGCAGAGGAGTTACATCGAGGGTACCATGTTGATGCCTTCCGATACAAAGGGCCTCAGAACGTCCATGAAGAGTAAGGGGGTCACTAGGCACCTGCTTGTGGAGTTGGTCACGTCAACCGGTGAAGGAAAGATGATGTCCCCTTTTGACGATCCTCTGCCTGTTAAGCGAAAATCGAAGGTCGAGACACATCTTGCTCGCTATTCCAAGAAGGCTAGGACTGATATGGTCCCGGAGACGGGACCCGTGGCGAAGATTAAGCCCTGGCCTGGCCTGTACATGGTAGGATAGTATGCCTCGTCCAAATCTTGATGGGAACCAGGTCCTCAGAGGGACGTAACAAGATACAAAAATGTATGCGATATATAAATACTGAATAAAATAAAGGGGTATGCTAACCATCTAAGTGAATGCAATATGAGGACAATCTTGGTACGTATGGGTAGGTGTAGGCATAGCGTCCAACACTCCGAAGAGCATGAATTTATGCATGTAACGTTGTCACGCCCCAGTCCCAAAATACAAGGAACCAGGCCACGTGGCAATATCCAGCTATCACGTCTCCAAAGATATCCCAATTTAATGGATCATAGCGAAGAGTGCTACACTGTCCTAAAATACTAACATGTCCAATATTAGTCAATAATAGGTAATCTAATCTCATCCATAATATAAAGAGCAAGAAGTACTAAATAAACTGCTGGAAAATAAACACCAGTCTCAAGATATCATAGTACAACCAATAATGTCTGGTGGGGACAAACCCACTACTATGATGAAATAAAGTACTAAAATGAGAGATAAAAGATAATGACTAGGGCATCGGCTGACTAGATAATGATGCTCCCAATCCTAGGTAGAAGGCCTACCAACTGATCACGGGAACTATGACGGTTGCACCTCTAACTCCTCAGTTGTAGCATACCTCGTCTCCTGTCCTGGGCCGTACACTATAGGATAATATGCCTCGTCCAAATCTAGAAAGGTATCAGGTCCTCAGAGGGACGTAATAAGATACATAGAAGCATGCCATATATAAATACTGAATAAAATAAATACAATAAGGGTATGCTAACAAACTAAGTGAATGCAATATGCGAACAACTTTGGTACGTATGGGTAGGCGTAGACATAACGTCCAATACTCCGAGGAGCGTGGTATCTGTAATGTCTATTATTTCAAAGAATAAGGTATCTGTAATATATATATGTCTATATCACTCCGAAGAGCGCGGTGTCTGCAATAAAGGAAGTCATTGGATCCGTGGCTCCTCCGGACACGTCGGAGTCCAATGTGTGTATCCCATACGCCTACTAGCTGTCCTCCTCGCCCAATATAGATACACTAGTCGAATACTCGATGTGCATACCATGTGTCAATATGCCAGTCTCTAAAATAACATAATCCTGAGTTACGTACTAACCGTGATGCATGTCACACGCACCGATAGCTAGTCGAATACGCGGACCCGCATCCCAATATGAATATCACAGTAAATACGTGTGAAAGTGTCAGGTCTTGGAAGATATCAACATATCCTCCTAACTGGGGTGAGTCTACTAGTGACTAGGTCAAGTATACTACAACATCGGCGTACCCGTCGATAGCACCCGAGTCAATCTCAGACGCACATAGTCATATAAAATAAGCAATAAAACATCATACAACATGTACAATATTTAAGTTAGACAGTAAATATGGCAAGGTATCTTGCTTGGGTCCTGAAGCTGTGAATGCCAATAGCCTGCTCCTGCAGTGTCTTCTGGCTGGTCCAGTGACCCTAAACACACAATACAATATAGCAAATACTGACATCAGACACTAAGAAATATATATACACACTACTACGATGCTACTCTTGGGTGTTGTCGCAAGTTCACGGTTGATCGAATACAGCGTCACGTGTGCACGTAGCTAAGGTGTACACGCATTCTGTCATTGGTTCGTGTGCCTCGAGACATTAGTTCTAATTTATGGTTTTACGGAAATTATATTACGTCTAATACAAATTCTGGTCCTTACCTTTCCATATTCAGCATACTTGGTTTATCCAGGTTTTTATTGATGGGCTTACAAGTCATTTATAACAATTTCTGTTATGAGGACATTTACTGAGTTATTAATTACTACTTATTAGTTGTCTAAGCAATATGATTAAGCCTTCACATATCCAAAATTTAGGGTTTTAAATTGTTAACTCGTGTCCATGCAGTGACACGACACGACAGCATAATGAAGTTAACCAATGAGCGACACTTATTACTTGGTCGTGGTCGAGTGGGGTCTGGCTCGTCCGCGGCTATGCTCCGGCGTGTGTGGAACTCCGGCCAACGGCGGCTAGCAAGGCAGCAACGGCGGCGGCAGCACTGTTGTAGTCGCAGCAGCGGCGACAACGGTCTGGATTGGCGGGGACGACGCTGGGAGGGAGGTCGGGTCTCGTGGGAGGTCGGAGTCGAGTGGGCAGGGTCAATGGTAGGCGGGCGACGGTGTTTGTTGGTATCCGGTCGGTTTGGCCGGCTAGTAGCGATCGATATATGGTGAGGGGGATGGTTGAATATGGCTGCAGCGATAGTGACCAGGCGGTGGTACAGTCAGCCGGGAGGGTGGTCCGGTGTCGAGGGTTGGGATGGTGGTGGCTTGAGGCGGGTGTCTGGTCGGAGAAGGAGGGGTGCGGGTTCGAGAGGGGTGAGGTGGATAATTGATGAGAGGGGACGGCGGTTGTGCAGTCGGCTTGGGGTGGTCCGACGTTGAGGGGGTGGACTGAGGTGATGACCCGACGACTAAGGAGTACTAGGTTATAAGGAGGGGTTCTGCTAGGGTTTACTTGTTGGAGATGGTGATGAGAATGAATGCTTAGGGTTTCAAAGTTAGGGAAAATATGTATTTATATGGGAGGGAATTCATGGGTTGGCCTCGGGACTTGGGCCTGTCACGGTTCAATGGGGTAATTCTGGTCCATATGAGAATGCGCATGTGGGCTTGGTTAGGTTCTGTTTTAGGGTAAAATTGGCCTCAACTTTAATTAGATTAATAATTTCAAGGCATTCTTATTAATGAATGTATTGCGTAGATAAGATGCGACGAACTAACGAATATTTAAGTCACACTATGGTCAGATGGGTAATCTGGCATGTCAAGGAGGTGTTTGTGATAATTGCTAGTGTGTCATTCCAACCTCGTAGCAACAGTGCGGTGTAAGTATATAGTTGTCGTACATTAATTATAATTAAATCCAATTATCCCTAGTCTCTAGCTTTAATTCAAATAAATTACTAGATTGGTCGAGGGGGTTTACAATCTACCCTCCTTAGAGCATTTTGCCCTCGAAATTAAAACATACATATGGAACGCACTACTAACTGAAATTGAAATGCTATCACGTACCTAGTCCTTCGAAGAGATGGGGATAGCGCTGTCTAATATCCTCCTCGTATTCCCAAGTCGACTCTCCTGGTGCCTGATGTCTCCATGTGACGCGAACTAGGAGAATAGTCTGACCTCGCAGTACTTTCTTGCTTCTGTCCAGAATCTCAACAGGCTCCTCTTGGTATGATAAACTCGGGATGACTGTGATCTCTGAATGGTCAAGTACATGACTCGGATCAGGTATGTACCTCCTCAGCTGTGATACATGGAAGACGTCATGGACTCCTTCCAAAGTATGCGCCAAGGCTAACCTGTAAGCAACCTCTCCGATGTGTTCTAACATGTCGAATGGTCCGATGTACGTCAGACTCAGCTTTTCTCTGCCTCTGAACTGATAGTCCCTCGTGTAGGCGAGATCTTTAGAAATACGTGATCTCTAACCTGGAACTCTAAGGGTCGTCGATGTTCATTCGCCCAATGCTTCTGCCTGTCCTGTGCTGCTCGTAGGTGTCCTTGGATCTTCTTCACCTTTTCCACTGTACGAACAACCAGCTTCGGTCCGAGAATCTGTCTCTCACCTATATCACTCTAATATACTGGGGAACAACATTTTCTTCCATACAACACTTCATAGGGGGCCATCTGGATGCTCGCTTGATAGCTGTTATTGTAGAAAAATTTGACTAGGTGCAAGTGGTCCTCCCATGATCCTTCGAAATCAAGCATGCATGCTCTTAACATGTCCTCCAACATCTGAATGGTGTGCTCCGACTGACCGTCTGTCTGTGGGTGATACGCTGTGGTAAACTTCAGGCGGGTACCGAGACTCTCTTGCATACTCCGCCAAAAGTAAGATGTAAACCTCGTATCTCTGTCAGACACGATGCTAACTGGCACTCCATGCAGGCGCACAATCTCTCTCATGTACATGTATGCTAAGACCTCTGTAGATTGCCCCACTCTGAAGGGTAAAAAGTGTACGGACTTGGTGAGTCTATCCACGATTACCCAAACTGCATTGCGACCACTAGGACTCCTCGGAAAGCTCATAACAAAGTCCATAGTGATATGCTCCCATTTTCACTCCAGTATAGGGATTGGTTGCAGCAATCCTGCAGATCTCTGATGCTCAGCCTTGACTTGCTGACACACCAGGCATTTAGCCACAAAATGAGCTATCTCTCTTCATTCCATGCCACCAGTAGTACTGTCTCAAGTCTCTGTATATCTTTGTGCCTCCTAGATGAATAGAATAGGTTAAACTGTGTGCTTCTGTCATCAACTCCTGACAAAGTTCTCCATTTGGAACATAGAGGCGATCTCTATATCTCAAAATTTTGTCTTCATATATACGCAGTCCTGTCTGTATTTCAGCCTCTGTCCTCTGTCTAAGCCTCTGAAATCTGGCATCTGGCGGCAAAGCAGCCTTGATCCTCTCTACTAAAGTCGACTGCAACTGAAAACTCAACAACTATCCGTCTATTCCAGGCATAACAACCTCTATACCCATCTGCTCTAGATCTCTCAACAGATGTTGCTGTGTAGTCAAGAAGAATGCCATAGGTCGTCTGCTCAGTGCGTCAGCTACTACGTTGGCCTTTCCCGGGTGGTACTGCAGCTCAATCTCGAAGTCTGTCATCACCTCGAGCAAACGTCTCTGCCACTGATTAAGGTCCTTCTGGGTGTAGACGTACTTTAGGCTTTTATGATCAGTGAATATTTCCACTCTTTCTCCATATAGGTAGTGCCTCCAAAGCTTCAAGGCAAAGATCACTGCGGCAAGCTCCAAGTCATGGGTGGGATAGGTCTTCTCGTGGGTCCTCAACTGTCTAGAGGCATAGGCTACAAACTTCCTATGCTGCATCAAGATACATCATAATCCTTTTCCGGATGCATCGTTGTAGATCACGAATCCTCCGGGTCCAGATGGTATAGTCAAGATAGGTGCTGTAGTCAAATGCTTCTTCAGCTCATCGAATGCCTTCTGACACTCCTCTGTCCAGGTAAACTCTTGCACCTTACGGGTCAAGCAGGCCATCGGCTCTGCAATCTTTGCAAAGTTTTCCACGAACCTCCGATAATATCCGGCAAGTCCTAGGAAACTTCTCACTCTGAGACATTGGTAGGGGTTGGCCATGTCTCTACTGATGAAATCTTTGTCGGATCTACTGAAATGCCATCTTCTGAGATAACGTGTCCAAGGAAAGCGACATAATCTAGAAGAAACTTGTACTTGCTCAGCTTAGCATAAAGCCTCTCTCTTCTCAGCGTCTCTAACACTAGTCTCAAGTGGTCCTCGTGCTCCTCGTGGCTCCTCGAATACACCAAGATGTCATCGATGAAGACTACCACGAACCGGTCCAAGTATTGGTGGAATACTCTGTTCATCAAGTTCATAAATACAGCAGGTGCATTTGTCAGTCCAAAAGGCATCACTAAGAAATCGTAGTGACCATAACGAGTCCTGAATGCTGTCTTTTGAATGTCTTTTCTTTGCACCTTCACTTGATGATAACCCGATCTCAAGTCAATCTTTGTGAACACCACTGCTCCTGTCAACTGGTCAAATAAATCGTCAATCCGCGGCAGGCGGTACTTATTCTTGATAGTCAAAGCATTAAGGGCTCTGTAATCAATGCACATGCGTACTGTTCCATCCTTCTTAGATACAAACAACATCGGTGCTCCCCATGGTGATGCACTAGGACGGATAAAATCCTTGCTCTGTAACTCCTCCAGTTATAGATTCAGCATATCTAACTCCTTCTTCGCCAATCGGCATACATTAGAAGATACCGGTGCTGTTCCGGGTACTAGTTCAATAGTGAACTCCACGTCTCTATCTGGTGGTAAGCCTGGCAATTCTTCGGGGAAAACATCCTTGAATTCTGCAACTATTGGTGGGGGTACCATCTCCATAGCCATGTAAGCTCCAGCTATCTGTCATACTCCTTGTTCGACGATCCCTCATATGTACTCGAACTCCGGTTGATCTGGCGGTCTAAAAGTGACGCTACCCTTCCGGCAATGCAGTACGGCATTATACTGGCTTAACCAGTCCATGCCTAGCACAACATCAAAGTATGGCATAGGCAATACTAGGAATCGTGCTCTCATCTCTCTACCACATACAACTACCGAGCATGTTCTGATAGTACTGGTAACCGGCACGTTACCTCCTCCGGTAAGAATCTTCCAACTCTTAGGTAAGGGGGAAGTCGCTACTCTATGCATTGCTACGAATCTACTAGATATAAATGATAATGTAGCTCCAGAATTAAACAATGTAATTGCAGGTAATAATACAACTAAAATGGTACCTGTGATAGCTTCTCCTTCTGTTTCTTCCTCAGTAGCTGCTAATGCAAAGGCCTGTCCGTGCCTCTGCCCTCCGGTCTGCTGTCGGACTCGATCAAAATGTGCCTACACTGGGGCCAAGGGTGGTCCCCTCTGAAATCCTCCAGGTGCGGGTGGACGCTGACCTCCTGGTAGGGGTAGTATCCTCGTGACTGGTGCTGCTGGCCTCTGTACGGTCTGGGGTGCTGCGTCTCTGTGCTGTGGGCAGTCTCGAACAAGGTGCTGACCTGCTCCACATATCATGCATAATCCCAGCTTTCTTCGACAATCTCTGATGACGTGTCCCTTTTTGCCACAATGGTGACAAGTCGGGAGCTTCTACTGTGGGTATGGTGCTTCCCTCTGCTGTGTCTGTGCTCCGGGAGGACAGATCGATCCTCCTGCTCTGGGCTTGGCTCTGGCTGGTGTGGTCGCGCTAGAACGTCTAGCTCCTCTGATGATGGCCTCCTGGATTCTCGCCTCTGCAAGAACCTCCTCGTAAGAGATCCTCGTCTGTGTGGTGGTATACCTCTGTAGCTCGAAGGTAAGACCGTGATGGAATCTCTGAGCCTTCTCTAGTTCGTTGGGTATCAGGACGGCACCAAATCTGCTAAGACGGCTAAACTCTGCGTCGTATGCGTCAACAGTCATATTCCCTTGTTCTAGATGTAGAAACTGGAAGTACAGGGCATTTCTGACTGTAGCTGAGAAATACTTCGCATTGAAGTATTCTAGGAACTGTTCCTAAGTCTGGTTCTTGCCTACACTGCGCTCAATAGAATCCCACCAGTGATGGGCGTTGTCTTTTAGTTGGGCCCTCACGACGGTCATCCAAAGGTCTGGATGCAGTTGTGAAGCCTCTAGTAGCATCTCCGTGTTGGCGACCCAATCGGAGATCTGTTCTGTAGTCTTATTGCCTGAGAAAGTATCTAGTCCCATCTGTCGGAACCATCTAACAGTGCCACCTGTCTGGGCTGGTGGAGGTACTGGTACTGGTGCTGTAACAGGTGTCCTCTCTAGTACTGCCATCAAACTTTGTCTCAACGTCCTGGTCAGATGCCACTGTGCTTGCATCATAGTTTGAAAGAACTATAACATCTGTGGCTGTCCATCTAGCTGTGGCATCTGGGGTGGATAAGGTGGAGGTGGTGGTAGTAGAACCTCTGGCTGTGCAGTAGGTGTCTCCTCAAATATCGGCCTCTCAGACTGTGGCATTGGCGTAGCCCCTGAAGTCTGTCCCTCAAAATACTGCATGGAAATCGTCTGGGAAGTCTGTCCCTCGGGCTGCGGTATAGGATCGCCCTGAGAAGTCTCGTGCCAATGTATCAGCGGGGTCAGTAGCGGGGGTTGCCCTTGGGGTACCTCCTCTCTTTGGGTGGTGTTGTCTAGCACCGCGGCACTGGGTGCTCCTCGTCCACTGCGCAAGTTCATCTTGCTGCAAGAGATAGAACTTCATTAAAAGAGTACGAAATAAAGCAAATAGGATGCAGATATTTAGAAGTAGTACGAAGGAAGTTCAAAGACGTAATTAAAGTGGATGAGACCTAGTAATTTCTATCCTATTGTAGGCTTGCTGGGAATGTTACCATACCACAAGCGATAAAGTCGACCTGCATGGGCCACCACTAAAACTATGTCACGCTCCAGTCCCAAAATATAAAAAACCAGGCCACGTGGCAATAGCCAGCTGTTACGTCTCCGAGGATATCCTAATTTAATGGATCCTAGCGAAGAGTGCTATGCTGTCCTAAAATACTAACATGTCCAATATCAGTCAATAACATGTAATCTAATCTCATCCACAATATAAAGAGCAAGAAGTACTAAATAAACTGCTGGAAGATAAACACTAGTCTCAAGATATCATAGTACAACCAATAATGTCTGGTGGGGACAAACCCACTACTATGATGAAATAAAATACTAAAATGAGAGATAAAAGATAATGACTAGGGCATCGGCTGACTAGATAATGATGCTCCCAATCCTAGGCAGAAGGCCTACCAACTGATCACGGGAACTCTGACGGTAGCACCTCTAACTCCTCAGCTGTAGCGTACCTCGTCTCCTATCCTGGGCCGTACACTGTGGGATAATATGCCTCGTCCAAATCTGGAAAGGTACCAGGTCCTCAGAGGGACATAATAAGATACATAGAAGCATGCCATATATAAATACTGAATAAAATAAATACAATAAGGGTGTGCTAACCAACTAAGTGAATGCAATGTGAGAACAACTTTGGTACGTATGTGTAGGCGTAGGCATAACGTCCAATACTCCGAGGAGCATAGTATCTGTAACATCCATCATTCCGAAGAATGAGGTATCTGCAATATATATACGTCTGTATTACTCCGAAGAGCGCGGTATTTGCAATAAAGGAAGTCATTGGATCTGTGGCTCCTCCGGATACGACGGAGTCCAATATGTGTATCCCATACGCCTACTAGCTGTCCTCCCCTCCCAATGTAGATACACTAGTCGAATACTCGACGTGTATACCACGTGTCTATATGCCAGTCTCTAAAATAACATAATCCTGAGTTACGTACTAACCGTGATGCATGTCACACGCACCTATAGCTAGTCGAATACGCGGACCCGCATCCCAATATGAATGTCACAGTGAATACGTATAAAAGTGTCAGGTCTTGGAAGATATCAACGTATCCTCCTAACTGGGGTGAGTCTACTAGTGACTAGGTCAAGTATACTACAACATCGACGTACCCGTCGATAGAACCAGAGTCAATCTCGGATGCACATAGTCATATGAAATAAGCAATAAAACATCATACAACATATGCAATATTTTTAGACAGTAAATGTGGCAAGGTAACTTGCTTGGGTCCTGAAGCTGTGAATGCCAATAGCCTACTCCTGCAGTATTTCCTGGCTGGTCCCGTGACCCTAAACACACAATACAATATAGCAAATACTGACATCAGACACTAAGAAATATATATACACACTACTACGACGCTACTCTTGGGTGTTGTCACAAGGTCACGGTTGATCGAATACAGCATCACGTGTGCACATAGCTAAGGTGTACACGCGTTCTGTCATCGGTTCGTGTGCCTCAAGAAATTAGTTCTAATTTATGGTTTTACGGAAATTATATTACGTCTAGTACAAATTCTGGTCCTTACCTTTCCATATTCAGCATACTTGGTTTGTCCAGGTTTTTATTGATGGGCTTACAAGTCATTTATAACAATTTCTGTTATGAGGACATTTACTGAGTTATTAATTACTATTTATCAGTCGTCTAAGCAATATGATTAAGCCTTCACATATCCAAAATTTAGGGTTTTCAATTTGTTAACTCGTGTCCATGCAATGACACGACACAACGACATAATGAAGTTAACCAATGAGCGACACTTATTACCTGGTCGTAGTCAAGTGGGGTCTGGCTTGTTCGCGGCTATGCTCCGACGTATGTGGAACTCCGGCCGACGGTGGCTAGCAAGGCAGCGGCTGAGGGGTCAGCACTATTGTAGTCGCAGCAACGGCGGCAACGGTCTGGATTGGCGGGGACGGCGCTGGGAGGGAGGTCGGGTCTCGTGGGAGGTCGGAGTCGAGTGGGCAGGGTCAATGGTAGGCGGGCGGCGGTGTTTGTTGGTGTCCGATCAGTTTGGCCGGCTAGCAGCGGTCGATATATGGTGAGGGGGGTGGTTGAAGATGGCTGCGGCGATAGTGACCAGGAGGTGGTGCAGTCAGCCGGGAGGGTGGTCCGGTGTCGAGGGTTGGGATGGTGGTGGCTTGAGGCGGGTGTCTGGTCGGAGAAGGAGGGGCGCGGGGTCGAGAGGGTTGAGGTAGATAGTTGATGAGAGGGGACGGCGGTTGTGTAGTCGGCTTGGGGTGGTCCGACGTCGCAGGGGCGGACTGAGGTGATGACCCGACGGCTAGGGAGTGCTAGGTTATAAGGAGGGCTTCGGCTAGGTTTTACTTGTTGGAGGTGGTGATGAGAATGAATGCTTAGGGTTTCAAAGTTAGGGAAAATATGTATTTATATGGGAGGGAATTCATGGGTTGGCCTCGGGACTTGGGCCTGTCAGGGTTCAATGGCGTGAGTCTGGTCCATATGAGAATGCGCATGTGGGCTTGGTTAGGTTCTATTTTAGGGTAAAATTGGCCTCAACTTTAATTAGATTAATAATTGCAAGGCGTTCTTATTAATGAATGTATTGCGTAGCTAAGATGCGATGAACTAACAAATATTTAAGTCACACTATGGTCAGATGGGTAGTTTGGCATGTCTAGGAGGTATTTGTGATATTGGGTTGAAGGTAATTTCTTGTGTGGCGTTCCAACCTCGTAGCAACAGTACAGTGTAAGTAGATTGTTGTCCTACATTAATTCTAATTAAATCCAATTATCCCTAGTCTCTAGCTTTAATTCAAATTAATCACTAGATTGGTCGAGGGGATTTACAAACGTCCATCGTTTTGAAGAACAAGGTATCTGCAAATATATATGTCCGTATCGCTCCGAAGAATGTAATATTTGTATAAAGGAAGTCATTGGATCCATGACTCCTCCGGATACTACGGATTCTAATGTGTGTATCCCATATGCCTACCAGTTGTCCTCCCCGCCCAATACAAATATACAAGTCGAATAAACGACGTGCATACCACGTTACTACATGCCAGGTTTTAATTAATTAGACATTCCTGATTATGCACTAAACCGTGATGCATGTCACATGCACCGATTGCTAGTAGGGTACACGAACCCGTATCCCAACATGAGTTTGTCATTATGATGCGTGTAAAAGTGTCAGGGCCTTAGAAGATATCAGAATATCCTCACAATAGTAGGTGAGTCTGCTATTGACTAGGTCAATACACTACACATCGACGCATTCGTCGACTGCACCCGAGTCAATCTCGAACGCGCACAGTTATATGTAATATTGCAACAATGTATCATTAAACATTTAATAATTTAAATTAAACAGTAAATAAGGTAAGGTATACTTGCCTGGGTCCTCAAGCTGCGAGTACCAATATCCTTCTCCCAAAGTCCCCGAGTGGTCCAGCGACCCTATATATAATAATAATAATAATATAATCATCAGTCATTACACTAGTACGCACATGAAATACAACTACGCTGTACTTAGAAACTGACACAAGTGGGTCATAACCGGTCAACTAGCAGGGTTGAGTGTGCGCATAGCTAACATGCACAAGGGTCATATCCTCAAATACTGTGCACAACAAGAATATGAGTTACCAAAATATATTACGATTCTAAATAACGTATCACACAAGACACAAGTCCTAGTTAATAGGGTAATATGCACAATGTAAATTTTAGTCTAAACACCTAGGTCAACATAAGTATACCATATTAAATAACCATAGTTTTTCTATGAGGTATTCACTAACCCAATTACTATTCTCAACCATGCACACATACACACATTATACTAGGTTTCATAACTACACATAGGTTCATGTAACAATACATGAAGAAGGAGAAGGGCAATGCAAACCTAGTCGTGATCATGGCCAAAGGGGGGATGTCCGCAGCTCGTGGATGCCCTGCCTCCGACGGTGGAGGTGATGCTCCAACCAGAACTGTAGCAGCAGCAATACAGGCAGTAGCTGCGACAATGGAAGCAGCTGCAGTGGCTTGGTCGACGGTGGCGGGTTGCTGGCGGTGGCGGGATGGCCGTGGGATGATGGTAGCTAAGATGGTGGTGGTTTTCGACGATGGTCGGGGCTGGGCGGATGGGTGTTGGTGATGGTGATAATGGTGTTGGTAAAGGTGATGTTGGTGACGGTGATGGGAGTGGTAGAGACGACGGTGTTGGCGGATGATGGTGGTGTAGGGTTGGAAGTGGCGGAGATGGCCGCTGCGGTGGCGGAGATAGGCGGAGAGGGAAGTCGGGTGGTGGCAGTGAGGGTGTGCGGGTGATGATGATAATGGTGTTGGTGATGGTGGTTGTGACGATGATGGCGGTGGTGATGGTGGTGATGGTGGCGGTGGAGATGGTGATGATGGTAGCGGTAGAGATGGTGATGATGGTGGCCGTGGAGGTGGGTGGCTGTGGTGGCGGTGGGGGTGACTGGGGAAGAAGAGGAATCGGGAAAGAAGAGGTCGGGTTGGAGAAGAAGGGAGGGGACTGTAGTGGCGGTTGCAGAGGCGGATGTGGCCGCTGGTGGTGGCGGGTTGGTGGGTAGAGAGGAAGATAGGACGGTGGAGGAAGGTGGTGGCTGAGGCAGCGGGGTTGGTCGTCTGGATGAGAGAGGTCGGAGTAGGCGGGATGAAGAAGTAGGGAAGTTATAGTTTTAGGGTTTCAGTTGATATGGTGTTGGCTGTGGGTTTTTTGAGAGGGAGAGGTAGGTGTTTAAGTAGGAGAGAGAGAGAAAGATGATGCATTGGGATTAGGGCCGGCTACAAGTTTCTTCTAGGGATAGAGGAAGCTTTTACATGAAGAATGAGTGGCTAGGATGATGTAGGTTTGAATGGAGGGTGGAGATGTAGGGGAAAAAAGTTGTATGTAGTACAATCAAATGGAGGGAGATTTTTAGGGTGGATCGGTCATAGAGGGGGGGTGAGTTTCTTCGTGACTTGGCTCCAATGGAAGGTGGACACCTCATTGCCTTTTTACACAAAAGTCCCTAACAATTAGGAAATTGCACAAATAATAGAATTTGGGATTTGTCACTACCACATTCCAGAATAGGGGTATTTCATCTTTTCATTTATTTAATTTAATATGTTAAAATATTTATATATTATTTATAGTGTTACTTAAATGCATGAGTTAGTGAGCTGGACCTAAAAACCCACTAGATGAGCCCTGACCAAAATATCGGATTATGGACTTTGATTATCATTTTTGGGATTTAATATTAGGGATTATATTTAATTGCTGTGATTTCACTTGATTGTTATACTTTACCATTACTTCGATAATTGGAGCGCTACACTAGCCTTTGTCTTCCAACAAATTTCACACCCTTGTCCTAGATGTGTAACCTTCTATTTTGATCTTTGTGTGACTCATAACTATGCCCTCTTGTGCTTTATTTTAGTCGCACAACATTCATTGCAAACGATTATAATTAATTCCAAATAAATCCAACTTTACATCTTTGTGCGTTTTAATCAAAATTGGAAACACAATCTCGACCCATTTTGTGCAACCCAAATTATGATAATATTTTATTACATCTATGACACTTGTGTCCCACCTAATTTTAATACTATGTACTTTCAATTAATTTTAGAACACCATTTATATCAATTTTAATTAAATTGGTATAAAGGTCCAACTTAACCCAAAACTAGACCCAACACCAAACCAAACCCCCATTCACACCCTCAAGACTCATACTATATACCATACACCCTTTTTAACCACTACATCACACCAAACATAGAATTTTCCCTCATTTAATCTAAAACCCCACTTTGTGCAATTTTTTAATTGTTGGGGACTTGTATGCAAAAGTACATCGAGGTGTCCACACCCCTTTGGACACAACACACGAAAAAACACCATTTTTCTTTATTGATCGATCATATAAATTTTTCCATAATTTTGGAGTGTGCAACACTCAACATCCTTCTCCCTCATCAAATCCTAGCCATCCATTTCAAACAATACAATCCTAGCCCTCCAAATTTCTACATATAGAAAGCAAGCCCATCCCAAGGAGTGGTTGACCGGCCCAATTTTCTAGGATTACATCAACCCTATTTTCTCTACATATATATACAACTTTTCTTCATTATTTTATGAACCATCAACCCTAGCCGAATACATCTTCCTCCTGTCACTATCACATTTCAGAATAGGGGTATTTTTGTCTTTTCATTTATTTAATTTAATGTGTTAATATATTGCATAATATATATGTATTATTTATAGTGTTCCTTAATTGCATGAGTTAGTGGACTGGACCTAAAAACCCACTAGATGAGCCGCTGACCAAATTATAGGGCTGTGGACATTAATTAGCATTTTTAGGATTTTAACATTAGGGATTATATTTAATTGTTGTGATTTATTGATTGTTGTACCTTACCGTTGCTTCGATAATTGGAGCACTACACTAACTTTTGTCTTCCATTAAATTTTACACCCTTGTCCTAGACATGCCAGCCTTCTACTTTGATCCTTGTGTAACTCATAACTATGCCCTTTTGTGCTTTATTTTAGCCGCACAATATTCGTTGTAGATAATTATATTTAATTCTATATAAATCCAACTTTACATCTTTGTTCGTTCTAATCAAAATTGGAGACACAATCTCGACCCTTTTTGTGTAACCCAAAATTATGATAATATTCTATTCTGAGTCTTCTACATCCATGACACTTGTGTCCTACCTAATTCTAGCCCTAAGTATTTCCAATTAAGTTTAGAACACCATTTACATTAATTAAATTAATGTAAGGACCCAATTTAATCCAAAACTCCACTTGTACAATTTTCTAATTGTTAGGGACATATGAAACGTGCATTGAGGTGTCCACACCCCATTGGACACAACACATGAGGAAACCCCTATTTTCTTTTATTGACCGCTCATGTGATTTTTCTCCATAATTTTGGAGTGTGTAACACTGTCACTACCATATTATAAAAATAGGGGTATTTTTGACTTTTTGTTTATTACAAGTATTGTGTGAAATTGTTTTAATTAATTGTATTATATGTGTATTTATATATATATATATATATATATATATATATATATATATATTATATAATGTTCGAAATGCATGAGTTAGTAGACTAGACCTAGAAGCCCACTAGATGAAGCCCTGATCGAAATATAGGATTGTGGATTTAAATCATATTATTTCAGGATTAATTATTTAGGGTTATAATTAATCACCGTGACTTTATTTTATTGTTGCGCCTTACCATTGCTTCGATATTTGGAACGCTACCCTAGCTTTTGCCTTACAACAAATTTTACACCTTTGTCCTAGACGTGCCAGCCTTCTATTCTGACCTTTGTGTAACTCATAATTATGCTCTCTTGTGCTATATTTTAGTCGCACAATTTTCGTCGCAAACGTTTATTATTTAATTTTATATAAATCTAACTTTGTATCCTTGTGCGTTCTAATTGAAATTGGAGACACAATCTCGACCCATTTTGAGCAACCAAAATTAGGGTAATATTTTATTCTGAGTCTTCTTCATTCATGACACTTGTGTCCTACATAAATTTAGTCCCATGTACTTCTAATTATTTTAGAACACCAATTGCATTTATTTTTAATTAATTAAACCATAAACCCAACTTTGTGCAATTTTCCAATTGTTGGGCACTTTTATGCAAAAGTGCATTAAGGTATCTAACCCGTTGGACACGACACGTGAATAAACCAATTTCTGCTTCATGTGAATTTTTCTATAATTTTTGGGAGTGTGTAATTCAACATCAACCTCCTTAAACCATGGCCCTCCAAACTTTGAACCAAATGTAATCCTAGCCATTCATTTTTAATCCATTGAATCCTAATCCTTGAAATATCTCTATGGCAAGCCAAGGCCTTTTTCCAAGTGTTGACCAAGTCAAATATTTCTAGGTCAACCCAACACCATGTGTATATAAATATTCTACTTTACTTTTCCTTTTATTTTTTCTTATTCCTAAGCCACACCCGATTATCACCCCAACCATCCCTGTTCACCATCTTCCTATTCTTCTTTTTCCTCCTCTCTCGCCGGAACGAACCCCCCCTCGCCGAAGAAACCCCTCGCCGGACCAGAGATCCACATGCCACCCTTTCCGTCCGCCATCGTCGTCTGCACCAAGCTGCTACACTCGCCCAACCCGCCTACATTTGACCAGTCCCCCTCCGCCTGGGCTAACCCGACCGGAGCTGATATCCATCCCGCATCCTCGCCACCGACTACACTGAACGTCGGACTGAACGACGCTCATCGGAGAAACACCCGACTTCGACCTTCGCCTGACCCGATCGACCCCGCTACTTAACCGACCAGAGCCGCTACTGTTCCCGCTGTCCTAATCGCAGGAAGCACTGCTGCCATCCCATCAACGACCCATTGGATTTTACTGCTGCACCCAACCCGCAGCCTCCTGCCATCTCTTTTACCACGCCGGAGTCGTTCGCTCCACGCCGACTGTACTAGAACCCGACCGCCGGCAGCATCTCCTCCGTCCATATCAGCCGATCTCCTCCCCTCTTCCCTACCTCCTTCTCTTCAATCACCACCACCATTATCACTCCGGCCAACCACCAATCTACACCACCACCACCGTTCACCTCTTCTCCCTCTCTCCGTTCTCTTCCACCATTCCTCCTCGTCGAGCTCCAACTACGGCAGCCCTGCCACGATCACATTCACCATCATCATCACCTCCATAATCATCATCATCAACTTTATCATCGTCATCGTCATCCTTGTTGACATCTTCGACATCATCACCATCGCCATCATCATCGTCATCGTCGTCGTCGTCATTGCCGATCTCGTGCACGTGCACAGGTTCGAACCTATCCCTCCTCCTTCATTTTATGTGATTGTATGTGTATGTATATAATTGGTATGTGTATACTACTTATTAGTATATGTTTAGTATGTACGTATTTGATATATATATATATATATATATATATATATATATATATATATATATATATATATATATATATATATATATATATATATATATATATATATATATATATAGCGTATGTATAAATGGTATATGTTAGTATGTATGTATTGGTATTTATATATATACATATATAGTATATGTATTCAATTGGTACATATATATATATATATATATATATATATATATATATATATATATATATATATATATATATATATATATATATATATATATATATATAGTATACGTATATTATTCACTTGGTATATGTATATATATATTCAATATATGTATTCTTTTGGTAAACACATATATTTTAAGTAATTAATGTTATATGATAGTTAATACTATGTATAATTATATATGTACTAGGTGACCCTAATGTTAATTACGGATATTCCGTATTTACATTGACCATTGACCCTGAAATATGAGTGCATTGTCTGCCTTATGTACACTGACGTACTGGCGAAACATGTGTTAGTTCGACTGCCTGTTTGCACAGCATTTGCAGGCATGGCACCCGTACAGCTAGACGCACAATTAACCCTAGTTGACCAGTGTCATACATAGCGTAGCACTGAGTCAGAGTATTTATGATTGTGTGTATGTTAGTGTATATATTATGTAGCTATTCTTCTACATGTATAAATATATATATATATATATATATATATATTATATATATATATATATATATATATATAGTGTATATATATATATATATGTGTGTGTTATAATATTTATATATGTTGTTACTACATATATGTATGTTATTATTATATGTGTTTAGTGTATATTATATATAGTTGTAACTATGTGTATATTGATACTATATGGTAATTATGTATTATTGTGTTAGAATATATATATTGTAGTATGTATATATATATATGTATATTTAAATGGGTATTTATATTTATATATGGATGTTATATGATTATATACATATATGTATAATTGTCTATATATATTAATATGTATGTGTGTGCATGTTACTATATCATTATGTAGATAATAATAGGGAGGGTGTATGTATAGTTTTTTATGGGTAATTATGTATATATATATATATATATATATATATATATATATATATATATATATATATATATATATATATATGTTATGTAGATATATAATATATATATATATATATATATATATATATATATATATATATATATTAGATTATATATATATTATGGCGAAAGCAGCTATTGGTGACAGCCGTCGTCACCAAAGCAGCAGCAGCCGCTGTAGCAGTAGCAGCAGCAATGGTGACAGCAGCCGGAGTTGTCACCAAAACAGCAGCAGCGGCGGGAACACTAGCAGCAGCGGCGACATCAGATTGGTGACGGCTGCGAAGCGTCACCAAAGCAGCAACAACAGTGGAAACCGTCAGCAGCAGCGACAACAGATTTAGCGACAGTCAGAACCGTCACCTAAGGGGCAGCGTATCAGAGTATCAGGATTTC
Organism: Iris macrosiphon; assembly: GCA_036927795.1. Classification (NCBI taxonomy): domain Eukaryota; kingdom Viridiplantae; phylum Streptophyta; class Magnoliopsida; order Asparagales; family Iridaceae; genus Iris; species Iris macrosiphon. The sequence goes on from JAYESA010000008.1 coordinate 86,328,402, forward strand.
AGCACAGTTTTTAGTGACAGTTGGCAGATTATATATATATATATATATATATATACTTATATACTTATAAATAGATATCTATATATATATTGGTAGTTAATATAGATGCAATGTATTCTTAATTGCTAAATTCTTTATAGTATATGTATAATATTTAGTATAGTATGTATATATATATATATATATATATATATATATATATATATATATATATATATATATATATATATTACGGGTAGTTAATATAACAAGGTATTGGATATTACCTTGAGGAAACACGATAATTGGGGATACCCAAGATATTGGGTTTGGGTATCAAGTTTGTGAATTATTATTGAGATACCGAGTTGGTTCAAAACCACGATACCTATTTAATATTGTAATTGTGAATCTATATTATTAATATTTTTTGATATATATATATTGGTATTTTATCTATGGATTCACGTATCCGGAGATACGGTACCCTATTATTTAAGATGTGGTTTTTATGGCTTAGACATTAGTATCTTGACCCAATATTTTTGTGTTAGACTTGTGCAACCTAGAAATAGATAGTTGACCCTAGTTTGACCATAATTGACCATAGTTTGACTATAGTTGACAATAGTTGACCATAGTTTGACCATAGTTGACTATAGTTGACCATAGTTGACTTTTGACTTAGAATTGACTTATTGACCTAGAAATTGACTAGTTTAACTTATTCTCTTTCCGGAACCTTGTATTGATGTTGTATTCCATATCTAGGTCTTTGAGGCACTGTATCAGACATCTGTGAGACTATACTTTCGACTTCAGGTGAGTACATTCTCTGATAGTTTCTCATTTATGATATTCTCTATGTTCATTGTATCTAGTGTAGATATCCTTGTTCTCTTGACACGATGGTTACACAGATTGGTATATCCGGATCTTGTCATAAGATGTTATTCCTTGTTATATGATGTATCTTGTGCAAGCCTTATTTTGTTGATTATCTTGTATATGTACAGACACTGATTCTCGGGAAGACTAGCTATCTTCTTGGGGAATCCTGTGCCATAGCGTACCATGGTTGGATCTATTATACCAGTCGAGGGTGGGGAGTATTTTAGTGTAGATATATGATCATACCCTAATTGTATCAAGTCTTGCATTGAATAGTGTTAATCATACACCGTACGTATGATTAGCCCGGCCATATATCTTGTATCAAGTTCCTAAGCCGATCATATGTTAAAGCTAGTACTCACACACTTAGACATTAATATTCTTGTTCATTGACATATTTCTCATTATTGTATTTATTCAAGTATTTTCGTATTATATATATATCTCTCGTATCTATTGTGCATCTTGTATATTCATATCTATTTACGGTTACATAGTTTTTATCATTGATTAGAACTGCTGTTAGAGATGTACTCTGCTCCTTTCCTAACTGGATATATTTTTCCCAGATGACATTAAGGACTAGTACCCTACACATTATGGACCTCAGGATGTTGTGGGTCTAAAGTCTGAGACCCTGGTTCATGAGGGACTTATCCCAACAGGAACAGATGACCCGAGTTTAGTAGTTTCTTAGTATTCTTATACTGGATTTGTCTCCAACTTATTTTGTTATTTCTTTCAGACTTATTGATGTATTATTTTAGACTCATGAGTTGTATTGTAACTATTCTATTCTTTATCTTATTCGTACTTATTCCATCTTAGATCTGTGATTGAGTATATTACCATTATTTGTGGTTTATTATATTGTTAGATTGATTATCCAGACAGCGTTCTACCGCTGATTCTGTGGTGTAGGCTGGGCGTTATTTCCAACTTGTACCCTTACACCGGGTACGGGTCGTGATACTGGGGCATGATAATATTTTATTGATGGCTCATGCAGGTCTGTGTTTTCAAACTTGTAGGCTGTTATGGTCATAGGAGTCTCAATCAAACATGTGCCTTTAAAATCCTGAATTCGTTCTCCTCGAAGCCTTGCTTGACTATCAAATCAATTATTTTCTTGATCCTTCCCGTCATGTTCTTGATGTTTCTTATCCTTTCCTTTAGGGCTTCTTAAGATGCTGGAGCAACAGGCAGGGCAGGACAGGGTTCCCCTGGGCAACAACGGGAGATAGCACTTGTTCAAAGTCATATTCAAATAGAGCCAGTAGTTAAACAAGCCTGCACAGTGGCACTAGAAGTTGGACATGTTGAGCAACTATACCCTGAGATCCCCGTATCCCTAGTAGTACCAGCAGTACCAACGGTACTTGATACCCCAGCATTGCTGGAGATCTTCTGGGGAATGATGGCTACGCAGCAATACCAAATGGCGATACAATAACATCAATATTTTCAACAACAAGAGCAAAATATCTTGTTGAGTCAAGGTTTACAAACGGCTCTGGAAAGAGGCGGAAGGACTGATTCGGGGGCGTCGGTTAGATTTTTCCAACTTAACCCAAGGTACTTCGATGGCACTGAAAATGCCATCACAGCAAATGCCTGGTTGCAAGATATTGAGGTTATTCTGGCAGCAGCAAGGGTTCTGGCAGATGAACAATTTGATCATGTTTGATTGCAGCTTCAAGACCTTGCCCGTGACTGGTGGGAGTTAGTAGAGGTTCGCTTGAGGCATCCAATCTCCCAGGAAAATTTTAGGGCTCAATTTTAGGCCAAGTACTTTGGAGTCGTCGTAGAGTATGAGCTCCAGCAGAGGTTTATTGGTCTCAAGCAGGACAGTAGGACTGTGGATGGATATGTAGTCTAGTTTTGCAGGCTGAGTAGATTTTCTCTAACTATGGTGGCTATGGAGTCGGATAAAGCAATAAGGTTCCAACAAGGACTTCATCTAGAGATTATACAACTAGTAGAGGGGCATGACTATAAGACTTATAAAGAAGTACTGATAGCAGGTTGGAGGCACGAGCTTACCATGCAGAAGTTATCGGCAAGGCCAGGAGACCAGAAGAGGTCTCATTATCAGAGTGAAGGAGAAGGTAGAGGAGTACCTCGGACATTAGTACCATCACCTGACGTACGCATCCATGATTCAGCACAAAGAAGGGCGGCAGTTTTGATGGTGACAGTACCGGCTCGGCAGTAGCCGAGACAGCAACAACAGCAACAACGCCAGGAAGCACCGGTGGCTTGCACTTACTATAGAAAGGGAGGCCATACTAGAGATGTGTGTAGGGAAGCCAATGGGTTATGTATAAGGTATGGCAAAACAAATTACCGGATTGCCAATTGTCCAATGATGTAGAGGCCAAGAGATCTAGTCCAACAGTTACCAACACATCCAACACCACGGGTAGTCTAGTACAGAGGGACAGCAATAGCAGTGAGGCTATTAGCTCAGCGTCTGCTACTAACGCAAACTCAGATGTACCAACAGAAGTAAAATTAGCAGCAGAGGCCATAACAGCATGTCCAAGGGAGGTAACAACGAGGAGCCCAGCAGGACCAAGGGCAAGATTTTACTTTGTCTTTTGAGGAGGCTTTGGCATTTAGCGACATGATGGCAGGTAACATCTCTATCTCATCTTATCCTCTAGTAGCATTATTTGATTCAGGTGCATCTCATTTATTTGTATCTGCATGATTTGTAACACGCATTGGATTGGAGTTCAAGGCATTGCTAGAGAGGTTGAATATACTCACCGGTAATGGGCTCGTAGGAGTTAGTAGAATATGTATAGCGTGTCTAGTCGTAGTGTATGAGTGTTCACTACCAGTACAGTTGATCGAGTTTGCTATGGGTAACTTTGACGTTATCTTAGGCTTGGGCTGGTTGAGAGACAGTCATGCTATGATAGATTGCCATAAAGGTAGGGTATTATTTTGTATCCAGGGCACATAAGGTTTTGCCTTTGAAAGATCTATGGGAGACCAGTATGAAGAGAGGATCGCAATGACAATGATAGCAGAAGAACAATTTCTCGAGATAGTCAAGGAGTTCTTAGACGTCTTACTAGAAGAAATACTAGGGTTACCGCCAGTAAGAGATATTGAGTTTTGTATAGAGTTGATCCCTGGAGCAGGGCCAGTATCTTATAAGGTTTACCAAATGGAACAATCAAAACTAGACAAGCTGTACCAATACGTAGAAGAGCTAAATACAAAAAAAATTATCTGAACCAGTGGATCACCTTAGGGAGCACCAGTGGTTTAGTAAAGAAGAAGGATAGTTCATAACAATTATGTATCGATTATAGACAATTGAATACAGTAACAGTGAAGAACAAGTACCCATTACCAAGAATTGATGATTTGTTCGATCAATTGAGCAAGGCCAAAGTTTTCTCTAAGATCGATCTTCGATTTGGGTATCATCAAGTAATAGTTAGGGATCTAAACATACCCAAGACAACATTTAGGTCACAATATGGGCAGTACAAATTTATAGTTATGCCATTTAGAATGACTACTGCTCCAGCAATATTTATGAATTTGATAAACCTTATTTTTATGCCATATCTAGATCAGTTTGTGGCAGTTTTCATAGACGATATTCTTGTTTATTCTAGTAGTAATGAGGAATATGAGGAACATCTTCGAAAGTTCTTACAGATTTTGAGGAAATATCAGTTGTATGCATAGCTCAGCAAGTATGAGTTTTGGTTGGATCACGTATCATTCTTGGTTCACATCATCTCTAGAGCAGGAGTAGGAGTAGATCTGAAGAAGGTTAAGGCCGTAGAGAGTTGGCCAGTTCCTTAGATAGTAGCTGAAGTACGTAGTTTCCTGGGATTGCTAGGATACTACAGAAGGTTTATGGCAGACTTTGCTAGAATTTTAGCACCGCTGATTCGATTGACGTGCAAAGAAGCTAAGTTTGATTGGTCAGCAGAGTGTCATACATTATTTAAAGAATTAAAGAAGAGATTTATTTCAGCTCCGATTCTCACGCTTCTAGTAGGTTTTGGAGGGTTTATAGTGTATTACGATGCGTTAGGCAAAGGACTTAGGTGTGTATTGATGCAACATGGAAGAGTGATAGCTTATGCATCGCGGCAGCTTCGAGATCACAAGAAGAATTATCCGACTCACGATTTGGAGTTGGCGGTGGTAGTATTTGCACTAAAGTTGTAGAGGCATTACTTGTATGGTGATCGGGTAGAAATATTTACGGATCATAAGAGCTTAAAGTATGTATTCACTCAGAAGAACTTGAACATGAGGCAGAGGAGGTAGTATATTTATGGTGATATCGCAACGGCATATGTGGTAGCAGATGCTCTTAGCAGGAGAGGTAGTATATTTATGTTGATATCGCAACGGCATATCTTAGAAGATCTTCGAGAGATAGGTGTAGAGATGGTAATTTCACAGAATGTAAGAGTATTGGCTACTTTAGAGATTCAGTCTACCTTAGTTGAAAGAATTAAGGCAGCTCAGGCCGAGGATCCGAAAGTCCAGAAGCTTCAGACGGAATATGAGTCCGGTCTCAGGAAATAGTTGACGATTCATGAAGATGAAACTCTTAGGTTTGGAAACCATCTCTGTGTACCATGTAAAGATATCCGACAAGAAGTAATGACCGAGGCGCACAGTTCTCAGTATTCAATTCATCCATGAGGTATCAAGATGTATCAAGACATCAAAAAATATTTCTGGTGGAACTGGATGTAGAGGAAGATAGCACGATTCATTTCTTGATGTTTGGTATATCAGAAAGTAAAGGCCGACCAGCAGGATTATTGCAGTTGCTTCCTATTTCTGAGTGGAAGTAGAAACATATCACGATAGACTTTGTGACTAGTTTACCTAGATCCCCAACTTGTCGTGATATAGTTTTGGTAATAGTAGATTGCCTCAGAAAAGTAGCTCACTTTCTTCCTTTTCGAGTAGGTAAATCCACAGAGAAGTTAGCAGAGATGTACATGTGACAAATAGTTAGATAGCACGGCGTCCCAATGAGTATCGTATCAGATCGAGACACTCGATTAACTTCAAATTTTTGGAGTAGCTTGCACCAGAGTTTGGTCACCAAGTTGAGATTCTGTACCGCCTACCATCCTCAAATGGGCGGTAAATCAGAAAGAACCATCCAGACCTTGAAATATATGGTTCGAGCTTATACTTTGGATTTTGGAGGGTCTTGGAAAGATCACCTACATCTCCTTTAGTTCTCATACAACAACAGTTATCAAGCAAGTATTCAGATGGCACCCTTCAAAGCATTATATGGAAGAAAGTGTAGATCTCTATTGGCATGGGATGATAAAGGTGAGCGAAAGATGATAGGCCCAGAGATGATCACGCAGACAGTAGAAGTTGTCAAGCAGATCAAAGAGCAACTACGGGTTGTGCAAGATAGGCATCGGTATTAGCCAGATCAGCATCGTAGGCCTTTACAGTTTTGTGCTGGCGACCATGTGTTCTTGCAGATTTCTTTAACCCATGAAGTCATTAGATTCGGGGTTCGCGAAAAGCTTAGTCCGTGATTGTAAACCCCCTCGACCAGTAATTAGGGTTAAATAATTTAATTAGCATAATTAGGGTTAATTAGAATTGTTTATGATTTAATATATATAGCATTATGATACTTGTGCAATGATTGATTGTTTTAGGATACTACCTTAGCTGTTGCCCTAAAACGAATTCCACATATTTGACCTAGACCTGTAAACCCCTCGTATTGAACCTAGAACAAACCCCAGATACCGATTTTTGTGCCTGATTTTAGACGCACAAAAGTCGTTACAACGTCCGTGCGCAAATTAATTAAATTGCGTAATTACGTTCGTTGTCCGTTTCAATTGAAATTAAGACCCAACCTCAACCAGTTTTGACCAACCCAAATCACGAAATTATTGTATACTGAGCCAGCTACACCAACGACCCTTGTCCAACCAAATTTAGACCCCCAGTTTTTAATTAAATTAGAAACACCGTAATATTAATTATGAATTAATTAATATGGAGACCTAACCTAAATGAAATTGGACCCAACTCCAACCCAAACCCACATCCACACCCACAAGCCTCATATAAAAACACCAAACACCATCACGGTCCAATGAGGAACACCAAACATGGTATTTGTTTACATTAAATCCCTAATTCTATTTATTGTGTAAATACCAAATTGTTCAGGGACCTAATTGCAAAATTACAATGAGGTGTCCCCATCTCATTGGCCCAAACCATCATGGAGAAAAGAGATGTCATGACCAACCGTATGCATTTGATTTTCTCCCCTTTCCTATGTACTTACATCACTTTATGTAGGGCACTTCATGGCCCTACATTTCAAATGACTAAATCCTAGCCCTTTCCTCAACATGTAGGAGCTTTCCCAACTCCCCAAAACCCTCCTACAGCCGGCCCTAACCCCAAGACAGCCCCCCTCACTCTCTCTCCTATTTATACACTAATTTATACTACATGGAGGCACACAAACCTAGGAAACTAACCTAAAACCCTAGTTCCTAAAGAACACCCAAACCGAGCTCTACCCTAACCCCTCACACCCGACCACTCCTCCCGGCCAACCACCGCCGCCGGCCACCTCCATAGCAACCCGACCACCCTCGCCTAACTCCTCCCCACCTACCACCTCAGCCACCGGCCACCACGACGCCGGCAGCCCCCTCCAGAAACTCCACACAGAACCCGAGCCTCCTATCCTGCACAACACAGCCGACCTCCCCTCTGCTTCGTGCTCCGCCACCACCGCACCTCCGGCCACCAAACTTGGCCGAGCTATCCCCCAGCCAGTCCTCCACCACCCCGTGAAGTTTCAGCCGACGCCGTCGCCACCCCGCGGAGAAATCGCCCCCGCAGCAGCCACCTAGCTGCTAACTGCTGCTGCTGCCCGCCTCTCCCCGCACGACGCTGGAGCGCCGTCCGGCCACCCCCTTCCGGCGACGGTCGACCACCGTGACCCCCTCGACCCGAGCTTCGCTGAGGTACATTATTTTGGGTAGATTTATCATTATTTGTAGATAAAATTCAGTGTACATTGAGTATGTATTAGATTATGTATATCATTCAAAATCCTAGTTAGTATATATATACGTATAGTTGATATAATTACTGTATTTCTAAATTAATATATATTATGGTATTTGATGGTAAATACTGGAAAAATGTTTATAAAGATAAATATATTTAGTATATTATTTTAATACTTATAAGTATTAAATACCTATTGTGTAAACGTATACCTATATATATATATAAATATACATACTTACATAATGTATATAGTATTCTAAATTAATATTATAGATATGGTTTTTCCTGTAAAAATATAGTATTTCATATACAATACAATGTAATTTGTGTAATTTAATATATATACTAAAAAGCTATGTGTATATGTATAATATATACAGGTTATTGTATTTAAATACCCTATATGCATTAAATAGATATTATGTATATGAATACACATATAATAAATATAAATATATATCCATATATATGTTGTGTAATTTTGGTATTTACAAAATTATATAAATATGTACGTAGACAAATATATATACTTGTGTATTAATATATGTTAGTTATTTATGACTGCACTAGCCATTTTTTGTACAACTAAATAAATAGGTATATAAATGTTACATATATGGTATAAATTGCTTATATAAATATAACTGATGTTAAAGTAATTAATTAATAAATATGAAATTTATGTTCAAATACATAGAAATATGTGTATTTTTACTTATGTACAAATTAATTATCTAAATATAGATATATGTACAAGTATATAAATTATGGTATTGCCAATTAGGTGCATATATTTAATACTTGTATTATTGCTAAATAATACCTGGATACTATTTTTGTACTACTAAACATATATATTATTCTAATATAATTAAATATGATTTATGGTATAGATATGTATGTACTTGTATTAGCTATATATATATTTAGTCCAGACCCGGTGTCAGTTGTAGATACGAACGGTGTGTCTAAGTTATGCTATTGTAGCGACTAATTTGGTCATTACTACATCCTATATAGGATTGCTGGACACTACTGCCGAGGCATCAGGAGCAGGGCTTTGGATTTCGCAGCTACCCGGGACAGGCAAGTATACCTTGCTGATTTACTGCTTTAAATTTAAATATTGAATATTTCAAATATACATGAACTGTGCGCATCCGAGATTGACTCGGGTGTAGTCGACATTGCGTCGATGAGTAGTGTACTTGACCTAGTTGCTAGTTGACTCAACCACTGCTGCGAGAATATTCTGATATCCTCCTAGACCATGGCACTATACACGTACCACGATGGTACATTCATATTAGGATACGGGTCCGCGTACCCGATTCGCTATCGGTACGTACGACATGCATCACGGACTAGCATGTATTCTAGAGTAACATAGTTAGTTGAGACTTGGCATCTAGATACGGTACACTCAAGTCGTATATTCGACTTGCGTATCTACATTGGGCGGGAAGGACAACTGACAGACGTATGGGATACCCCTATCGGACTCCGTGGTATCCAGAGGAACCACAGGCCCGGTGACTCCCTATATTTCAGACACCGCGCTCTTCGGAGTGTTACGGACGTATATACATTGCAGATACCATGTCCCTTAGAGTGTGGACGTTATATATATACAGATACCTCATTCTTCGGAATGATGGACGTTACAGATACCACACTCTAGAGGATGTTGGACGTTATGCCTACACCTACTTATACGTTCCTAGGTTGTCCTTATATTGCATTCACTTAGATGGTTAGCACACCCCCTCTTTACTTTTATTTCAGTACTATATCCACCATGCATATTGTATCTTGTTACGTCCCTCTGAGGACCTGGTTATCTTCCAGATCTGGACGAGGCCTTTTATCCCACAGTTTACGGGCCAGGCATAGAGACGAGGTTTGCTCTGGACGAGGAGCTAGAGGTCCTTCCATCAGAGTACCCCTGATCAGATTGGTAGGCCTTCCACCTATGACTGAAGCTTCTTACCTAGTTAGATGTTGTTCCAGTCTCTCCTTATCAGTACTTTCATTTCAGATATTCAGTACTTTATTTTAGACTATCAGTACATTTGTAGTGGGTTTGTTCCCACCAGACTTATTTCAGTTGTACTATGTCAGTCGACTATGTTTCTTATATTCCAGTCTTTCATTTCAGTATTTACTTGTTATCTGTGGATGAGATTAGACATTGCTTGTTGTTATTAGACTTGTTAGATTTAGGACAGCGTAGCACGCTTCGTTAGGATCCATTAAATTGGGATATCCTCGGAGTCGTGTCAGCTGGCCAATGCCACGTGGCCTGGTTCCATAATATTTTGGGACTGGGGCGTGACATGGTTTTAGTGGTGGCCCATGCAGGTCTGAAATACCAAACATCTATCGCTTGTGGTATGGAAATGTGCCCAGCGAGCCTGTAATAGGATAGAAATTACTAGGTCTCATCTACTTGATTACGCCTTTGAACCTCTTCCGAACTGTAAAATATCTGCATCCTGTTTGATTGATTCTATACTCTTCTAAACATCGTTCTATCTCTTACAGCGAGATGAACCTTCGGAGCCGACGTGAGATACTCGGTGCCATAGCACCACCTGCAGCACCGAGAGAGGATACGACTCGAGGACCACCCAGAGAGCATCCTCAGCCAGAGGCAGAGGTGATCCCTCAGGCCCCGATGATGCACTGGCATCAGGTCTCTCCCGACGAGAAGACGCAGCAGCCAGAGGGCCAGGCATCACAGGCGATTCTGAGGCAGTACTTCGAGGGGCAGACCTCGAGGGCGACACCGATGCCGCAGTACGAGAGGCCGGCACCCGAAGAGACACCGAGGAGACAGCAGGGGGTACCGCTTCCACCACCTCCACCATTTCCACCTCAGATGCCACTAGCGGAGGGACAGACACAGATGATGCAGTTCTTCCAAATGATGATGCAGGCCCAGATGCAGCAGACGGAGACTCTGAGACAGGGTCTGATGGCCGTACTAGAGAGGGCACCTGCCCAAGAACCAGCACCAGCACCAGCACCTGCACCTGACCGGCTAGCGGGCACTATAAAAGGCTTCAGAACGATGGGCCCGGGAACCTTCTCGGGTAAGGAGACGGCTGAGGAGATCTCAGACTGGGTCTCCAACACTGAGATGCTGCTAGAGGGTTCGCAGCTACACCCCGATCTCTGGATGACCGCGGTGAGGGCCCAACTCACAGGCAACGCCCATCACTGGTGGGACTCTATGGAGCGCAGCATTGGCCGACAGCAGACTTGGGAGGAATTTCTAGAGCACTTCAACAAGAAGTATTTCCCAGCTACGGTGAGGAACGCCCTGTACTCTCAGTTCCTGCACCTGGAGCAAGGGAACCTGACTGTGGACGCCTACGACGGAGAGTTCAGCAGACTCAGCCGATTCGGAGCAGCCCTGATCCCCAATGACCTGGAGAAAGCCAGAAGATTCTACCACGGCCTCACTCAAGAGCTGCAGAGGTACACTACTACCCAGGCGAGGATCTCTTATGAAGAGGTCCTATCAGAGGCGAGGATCCAAGAGGCTATAGGAGGAGGAGGAGCGAGATGTTCCAGCGCGAACGTTCCAGCCAGGACCCAGCAAGGAGCCGGAGGACCGATCCGTCGTCCAGGAGCGCAGGCGCAGCAGAGGACAGCGCCGTACCAGCAGAAGGAGCTTCCGACCTGTCACTTCTGTGGCAAGAGGGGACACGTCATCCGAGACTGCAGAAAGAAGCTCGGGCTCTGCATGGTCTGTGGAGCCAGCCAGCACCTTGCTAGAGACTGCCCCCAGCGTAGAGACGCAGCACCCCAGACTGGACAGAGGCCACCAGCAGCACCACTGAGGATCCAACCCCCAGCAGAAGGTCAGCGTCCCCCAGCTACCGGAGGACAGCAGAGAGGACCACCCTTGGTCACACAGGAGGCACACTTCAACCAGGCCCGACAGCAGGCAGGAGGGCAGAGGCGCGGACAAGCCTTTGCTTTAGCATCTATTGAAGAGGAACCAGAGGGAGAGGCTATAGCAGGTATAATTCTAGTTGCATCATTACCTGCGACTGCACTGTTTGATTTTGGAGCTACATTGTCATTTATATCTAGTAGATTTGTAGCAATGCATAGAGTAGCAACTTCCTCCTTACCTCAGAGTTGGAGAATACTTACCGGAGGAGGCATCGTACCGGTTACCAGCACCATTAGAACGTGCTCGGTAGTAGTTTGTGGTAGGGAGATGAGAGCGCGATTGTTGGTACTCCCAATGCCAGCTTTCGACGTTGTTCTGGGCATGGACTGGTTAAGCCAGTACAATGCCGTGCTAGATTGCCGGAAGGGTAGCGTTACTTTTAGACTGCCAGGACAACCGGAGTTTGAATTCATGCGAGGCACCATCGAGCAAGGAGTAGGACACGCAGCTGGAGCTTACATGGCGATGGAGACGGTACCCCCAAAAATCGTTGCAGAGTTCGAGGATGTTTTCCCAGATGAGTTGCCAGGCCTACCGCCTGATAGAGAGGTAGAGTTCACCATTGAGCTAATACCTGGAGCAGCACCGGTATCATCAAATGTGTACCAGTTGGCGAAGAAGGAGCTTGACGAGCTGAAGCTACAGCTAGAGGAGTTGCAGATCAAAGGATTCGTTCATCCTAGTGCATCACCCTGGAGAGCACCAGTGTTGTTTGTACCGAAGAAGGACGGAACATTCCGGATGTGCATTGATTACAGAGCCCTTAATGCTCTGACTATCAAGAACAAGTACCCTCTACCACGAATCGACGATCTGTTCGACCAGCTGACAGGAGCAGTGGTGTTCACGAAGATCGACTTGAGATCGGGCTACCATCAGGTGAAGGTGCGAAGGGAGGACATTCCAAAGACAGCATTTAGGACTCGTTATGATCATTACGAGTTCCTAGTGATGCCTTTCGGATTGACAAATACGCCTGCTGTGTTTATGAACCTGATGAACCGAGTCTTCCATGAGTATCTGGACCAGTTCGTGGTAGTCTTCATCGACGACATCTTGGTGTATTCGAAGAGCCACGAGGAGCACGGAGAGTATTTGAGGCTAGTGCTAGAGACGTTGAGACGAGAGAGGCTTTATGCCAAGCTGAGCAAGTGCGAGTTTCTCCTAGATCGTGTCATATTTCTTGGACACGTTATCTCGGGAGATGGCATTTCAGTAGATCCCGCGAAGATTTCATCTGTAGAGACGTGGCCGACCCCTACCAACGTCACGGAGGTGAGGAGTTTCCTAGGACTTGCCGGATATTACCGGAGGTTCGTAGAGAACTTCGTAAGGATCGCAGAGCCGATGACCCGCTTGACCCACAAGGATCAGGAGTTCACCTGGACAGAGGAGTGTCAGACGGCGTTCGATGAGCTAAAGAAGCGTCTGACTACAGCACCCATCTTGACCATACCTTCTGGACCCGGAGGATTCGTGATCTATAGCGATGCGTCCGGGAAAGGATTAGGATGCGTCTTGATGCAGCATGGGAAGGTTGTGGCCTATGCCTCTAGGCAATTGAGGACCCATGAGAAGAATTATCCCACCCACGACTTGGAGCTTGCAGCAGTGATCTTTGCTTTGAAGCTTTGGAGGCACTACCTGTACGGAGAGCGCGTGGAGATATTTACCGATCACAAGAGCCTGAAATACGTCTACACACAGAAGGACCTAAACCAGAGGCAGAGACGTTGGCTCGAAGTGATGGCGGACTTCGAGATTTAGCTGCAGTACCATCCGAGAAAGGCTAATGTGGTAGCCGATACTTTAAGCAGGAAGCCCATAGCATTTTTCCTGACTACCCAACAACATCTGTTGAGAGATCTAGAACAGTTGGGTATCGAAGTCGTCATGCCCGGAGTAGACGGCCAGATGTCGAGTTTCCAAGTACAATCGACATTGGTGGAGAGAATCAAGGCTGCTTTGTCGACGGACGCCAGATTTCAGAGGCTTCGACAGAGGACAGAGGCTGGAATACAGACGGGACTGCGTATACACGAGGACGGGACCTTGAGTTGTGGAGATCGTCTCTATGTTCCGAATGGAGAGCTACGCCAGGAGCTGATGACGGAGGCCCACAGTTCAACCTATTCTATACATCCAGGAGGCACGAAGATGTACCGAGACCTGAGGCAGTACTACTGGTGGCACGGGATGAAGAGAGAGATAACCCGCTTCGTGGCTAAGTGTCTGGTGTGTCAGCAAGTCAAGGCTGAGCATCAGAGGTCTGCCGGATTACTTCAACCACTCCCGATATCGGAGTGGAAATGGGAGCACATCACCATGGACTTCGTCACAGGTTTCCCGAGGAGTCCTAGTGGTCGCAATGTCGTATGGGTAATCGTAGATAGACTCACCAAGTCTGCCCACTTTTTACCCTTCAGGGTTGGGCAATCTACGGAAGTCTTGGCAGACATATACATGAGGGAGATTGTACGCTTGTATGGAGTGCCAGTCAGTATCGTGTCTGACCGGGATACGAGGTTTACATCGTACTTTTGGAGGAGTATGCAAGAGAGTCTTGGTACCCGCCTTAAGTTCAGTACTTCGTACCACCCGCAGACAGATGGACAGTCCGAGCTCACCATTCAGACGCTGGAGGATATGTTGAGGGCTTGCATGCTTGACTTCAGCGGTTCATGGGAGGACCACTTGCACTTGGTCAAATTTTCCTACAACAATAGCTATCAGGCGAGCATTCAGATGGCTCCCTATGAGGCATTGTATGGTAAGAAGTGTCATTCCCCCGTATGTTGGAGCGATGTAGGCGAGAGGCAGATTCTAGGGCCAGAGTTGATCGTCCATACAGTGGAGAAGGTGAAGAAGATCCAGGGGCATCTACGAGCAGCACAAGACAGGCAGAAGCATTGGGCTAATGCGCATCGACGACCCTTAGAGTTCCAGGTTGGAGAACATGTGTTCCTGAAGATTTCACCTACCAGAGGAACCATCAGATTTGGAGGCAGAGGGAAGCTGAGTCCGAGGTACATCGGACCCTTCGATGTGCTAGAGCGCGTCGGAGAAGTTGCTTACAGATTGGCCTTGACGCAGACACTGGAGGGAGTTCACGACGTCTTCAATGTATCTCAACTGAGGAGGTACATACCAGATCCGAGTCATGTGCTTGACCACTCGGAGATCACCGTTGGTCCAAGCTTGTCATACCAGGAGGAGCCGGTAGAGATCCTAGACCAAAGCGAGAAGGTACTGCGAGGCCAGACTATCCCTCTAGTTCGTGTCGCATGGAGGCATCATGCACCAGGTGAATCAACCTGGGAACGAGAGGACGATATTCGGCAACGTTTTTCCCATCTCTTCGAAGGCCTAGGTATGTCTTAATGTTTAATTTCATTCAATAATTTTTCTATATGTCTTTTTTAATTTCGAGGACGAAATGCTCTAAGGAGGGTATGTTGTAAACTCCCTCGACCAGTAATTAGGGTTAAATAATTTAATTAGCATAATTAGGGTTAATTAGAATTGTTTATGATTTAATATATATAGCATTATGATACTTGTGCAATGATTGATTGTTTTAGGATACTACCTTAGCTGTTGCCCTAAAACGAATTCCATATATTTGACCTAGACCTGTAAACCCCTCGTATTGAACCTAGAACAAATCCCGGATACCGATTTTTGTGCCTGGTTTTAGACGCACAAAAGTCGTTACAACGTCCATGCGCAAATTAATTAAATTGCATAATTACGTTCGTTGTCCGTTTAAATTGAAATTAAGACCCAACCTCAACCAGTTTTGACCAACCCAGATCACGATATTATTGTACACTGAGCCAGCTACACCAACGACCCTTGTCCAACCAAATTTAGACCCCCGGTTTTTAATTAAATTAGAAACACCGTAACATTAATTACGAATTAATTAATATGGAGACCTAACCTAAATAAAATTGGACCCAACTCCAACCCAAACCCACATCCACACCCACAAGCCTCATACAAAAACACCAAACACCATCATGGTCCAATGAGGAACACCAAACATGGTATTTGTTTACATTAAATCCCTAATTCTATTTATTGTGTAAATACCAAATTGTTCAGGGACCTAATTACAAAATTGCAATGAGGTGTCCCCCTCTCATTGGCCCAAACCATTATGGAGAAAAGAGATGTCATGACCAACCGTATGCATTTGATTTTCCCTCCTTTCCTATGTACTTACATCACTTTATGTAGGGCACTTCATGGCCCTACATTTTAAATGACTAAATCCTAGCCCTCCCCTCAACATGTAGGAGCTTTCCCAACTCCCCAAAACCCTCCTACAGCCGGCCCTAACCCCAAGACAGCCCCCCCTCACTCTCTCTCCTATTTATACACTAATTTACACTACATGGAGGCACACAAACCTAGAAAACTAACCTAAAACCCTAGTTCCTAAAGAACACCCAAACCGAGCTCTACCCTAACCCCTCACACCCGACCACTCCTCCCGGCCAACCACCGCCGCCGGCCACCTCCATAGCAACCCGACCACCCTCGCCTAACTCCTCCCCACCTACCACCTCAGCCACCGGCCACCACGACGCCGGCAGCCCCCTCCAGAAACTCCACACAGAACCCGAGCCTCCTATCCCGCACAGCACAGCCGACCTCCCCTCTGCTTCGTGCTCCGCCACCACCGCACCTCCGGCAACCAAATTTGGCCGAGCCCTCCCCCAGCCAGTCCTCCACCACCCCGTGAAGTTTCAGCCGACGTCGTCGCCACCCCGCGGAGAAATCACCCCCGCAGCAGCCACCTAGCTGCTAACTGCTGCTGCTGCCCGCCTCTCCCCGCGCGAAGCCGGAGCGCCGTCCGGCCACACCCTTCCGGCGACGGTCGACCACCGTGACCCCCTCGACCCGAGCTTCGCTGAGGTACATTATTTTGGGTAGATTTATCATTATTTGTAGATAAAATTCAGTGTACATTGAGTATGTATTAGCTTATGTATATCATTCAAAATCCTAGTTAGTATATATATACGTATAGTTGGTATAATTACTGTATTTCTAAATTAATATATATTATGGTATTGGGTGGTAAATACTGGAAAAATGTTTATAAAGATAAATATATTCAGTATATTATTTTAATACTTATAAGTATTAAATACCTATTGTGTAAACGTATACCTATATATATATATATATAAATATACATACTTACATAATGTATATAGTATTCTAAATTAATATTATAGATTTGGTTTTTCCTGTAAAAATATAGTATTTTATATACAATACAATGTAATTAGTGTAATTTAATATATATACTAAAAAGCTATGTGTATATGTATAATATATATAGGTTATTGTATTTAAATACCCTATATGCATTAAATAGATATTATGTATATGAATACACATATAATAAATATAAATATATATCCATATATATGTTGTGTAATTTTGGTATTTACAAAATTATATAAATATGTACGTAGACAAATATACATACTTGTGTATTAATGTATGTTAGTTATTTATGACTGCACTAGCCATTTTTTTGTACAACTAAATAAATAGGTATATAAATGTTACATATATGGTATAAATTGCTTATATAAATATAACTGATGTCAAAGTAATTAATTAATAAATATGAAATTTATGTTCAAATATATAGAAATATGTGTATTTTTACTTATGTACAAATTAATTATCTAAATATAGATATATGTACAAGTATATAAATTATGGTATTGCCAATTAGGTGCATATATTTAATACTTGTATTATTGCTAAATAATACCTGGATACTATTTTTGTACTACTAAACATATATATTATTCTAATATAATTAAATATGATTTATGGTATAGATATGTATGTACTTGTATTAGCTATATATATATTTAGTCCAGACCCGGTGTCAGTTGTAGATACGAACGGTGTGTCTAAGTCGTGCTATTGTAGCGACTAATTTGGTCATTACTACATCCTATATAGGATTGCTGGACACTACTGCCGAGGCATCAGGAGCAGGGCTTTGGATTTCGCAGCTACCCGGGACAGGCAAGTATACCTTGCTGATTTACTGCTTTAAATTTAAATGTTAAATATTTTAAATATACATGAACTGTGCGCATCCGAGATTGACTCGGGTGTAGTCGACATTGCGTCGATGAGTAGTGTACTTGACCTAGTTGCTAGTTGACTCAACCACTACTGCGAGAATATTCTGATATCCTCCTAGACCATGGCACTATACACGTACCACGATGGTACATTCATATTGGGATGCGGGTCTGCGTACCCGATTCGCTATCGGTACGTACGACATACATCACGGACTAGCATGTATTCTAGAGTAACATCGTTAGTTGAGACTTGGCATCTAGATACGGTACACTCAAGTCGTATATTCGACTTGCGTATCTACATTGGGCGGGAAGGACAACTGACAGACGTATGGGATACCCCTATCGGACTCCGTGGTATCCATAGGAACCACAGGCCCGGTTACTCCCTATATTTCAGACACCGCGCTCTTCGGAGTGTTACAGACGTATATACATTGCAGATACCACATCCCTTAGAGTGTGGACGTTATATATATACAGATACCTCATTCTTCAGAATGATGGACGTTACAGATACCACACTCTAGAGGATGTTGGACGTTATGCCTACACCTACTTATACGTTCCTAGGTTGTCCTTATATTGCATTCACTTAGATGGTTAGCACACCCCCTCTTTACTTTTATTTCAGTACTATATCCAGCATGCATATTGTATCTTGTTACGTCCCTCTGAGGACCTGGTTATCTTCCAGATCTGGACGAGGCCTTTTATCCCACAGTTTACGGGCCAGGCATAGAGACGAGGTTTGCTCTGGACGAGGAGCTAGAGGTCCTTCCATCAGAGTACCCCTGATCAGATTGGTAGGCCTTCCGCCTATGACTGGAGCTCCTTACCTAGTTAGATGTTGTTCCAGTCTCTCCTTATCAGTACTTTAATTTCAGATATTCAGTACTTTATTTCAGACTATCAGTATATTTGTAGTGGGTTTGTTCCCACCAGACTTATTTTAGTTGTACTATGTCAGTCGACTATGTTTCTTATATTCCAGTCTTTCATTTCAGTATTTACTTGTTATCTGTGGATGAGATTAGACATTGCTTGTTGTTATTAGACTTGTTAGATTTAGGACAGCGTAGCACGCTTCGTCAGGATCCATTAAATTGGGATATCCTCAGAGTCGTGTCAGCTGGCCAATGCCACGTGGCCTGGTTCCATAATATTTTGGGACTGGGGCGTGACAGTGATACGTCGGTCCGTTCGATATTCTCGAGCGTGTGGGCGATATTGCTTATCGTCATGCCCTTCTGCCTTCGCTATGTGAAGTGTACGATATATTTCATGGATTCCTTGATATTTTGGGTAGTTTTGATATATTAAAATATGGTATTTTAGAACACTAATTTTTGGGGTTGATGGAGCACTTTATTTTGATCATTTTGGCTTTTGTTTTACTTGATATGAAGTTAAAATGAGGTTTTATGAAAAAAATAATTTTTAGGATTTTTGGAGTTGGTGCCTTGGCCGAACCTGCTATTTGGAGAAGACGAAGTCTTCATACGGCCAGCGGGTTATGCGGTCGAGAGTGCCATTCGGCCTGAGTGCTATTCAGCCTGAGCTCTTTTTTGTATACTGACCAGCATGTGTCCATCTTGTTGGATGCATGACTGCCATCACACAAGTGTTCTGGAGCTAATCTTTGAACTCCTTGTGTTTTTACTCGCTGAACTAATAAGAAATTTGCCAAGTCCAAAGAGCAATATTCGGCCGAGTATCATATGCGACAAGCAGGCATATGCGGTGTCACTACTACATCCTAAAATAGGAGTATTTTTGTCTTTTTATTATTATAAGTATTGTGTATACTTATTTTTAAGTAATTACATTATATATATATATATATATATATATATATATATATATAGTGTTCATTAATGCATTGGTTAGTGGATTGGACCTAGAAACTCACTAGATGAACCACTGACCAAATTATAGGGTTATGGATTTTAATTAGTAATATTCAGGACTAATTATGGAGGATTATATTTCACCACCTTGATTTATTTAATTATTGTACCTTACCGTTGTTTCGATATTTGGAGCGCTACACTAGTTTTTGTCTTCCAACAAATTTCATACGCTTGCCTAGACGTGCCCGTCTTCTATTTTGATCTTTGTGTAACTCATATATATGCCCTCTTGTGCTTTATTTTAGTCGCATAATATTCGTCGCAGATGTTTATTTTTTTATTTACAAATAAATCTAACTTTGCATCTTTGTGCGTTCCAATCAAAATTAGAGACACAACCTCGACCCAATTTGTGCAACCCAAATTATGATAATATTCTATTCTGATTCTTCTACGTCCATGATACTTATGTCCCACCTAATTTTATCCCTTAGTACTTTCAATTAATTTTAGAACACCATTTACATTAATTTTAACTAAATTGGTGTAAGGACCAAACTTAACCCAAAACTAGACCCAACACCAACCCAAACCCCCACTCATACCCTCAAGGTTTATACTAAATACCACACACACTTTTTAGCCACTACATCACACCAAACATGGTGTTTTCCCCCATTCAATCCTAATTCCCACTTTTGTGCGATTTTCTAATTGTTGGGGGATTTTATGCAAAAGTGCATTGAGGTGCCACCTCCCATTGGACCCAACACATGAAGAAGTATTCCTTTTCTTCTTTGACCGGTCACATGCATGAATTTTCTTTCTTTTAGAGTGTGCAACACTCAACCACCTCACCCTTAACCATCTTGGCCCTCCATTTAACCCAACACCATCCTAGCCATTCAAATTCTTTCATGTAAAAACAACAAACCCCATCCCAAGGAGTACTTGGCCGGCCCTAATCCCTAGGATGTAATCACCTCCCTCTCCTCATGCAAAACTCTTCCTCCATTATTTTTTATCATCCCCTACATACAAACTATAAAACCCAAAACCCTAGACTTCACCCTCACCACCTTCCTCCGGTCTCTCCCCTGACTCCACCGCAGGACTCGACCCATCTCACCCGACAACCCTCGCCGGATCCCTAGCCATCCCTAACCTGTTCACCATCATCCTGACCTTCCATCTGCCGACTGCAAAGATCCACCGCCTCGTCAGGACTTCCACTATCGTCATCTTCCTCACAGTCGACCCACACCGTCGGACCACCTCGTCGTCGCCATTACGACTAACACCATCGCCACCATTAACACCATCTTCCTCATCATCATCCCCGACTGCGAGACCCTGACAGCAGCCCTATTCCCGACTTCACACAGCCGGAGCACAGCCTCTCCCCTTCGACACCGCCTGAACACCATCACCCGACTTCTACGCCGGCCCAGATCTCTCTCTCACGACCTCCTCGACTGATCACCATCGTCGAAACCACTCCTCCTCGACCTTCGAGCAGTCCCCTCTTCCCTGTTCTCCTCCTCCCACCTCCGGTCGTCACTCGCCTGAGCCTCCACCAGCGTTGGTTCATCATCATCATCGTCATCACCATCACCATCATCATCATTATCATCATCATATTAATCACCGTCGATCTCCTTCCCGACAAGCAGCAAACCGGCAACAGTCGACCACCCTCGCCGGAGATGACCCACAGCAGTCTCCTTCGACGCCGTGCACGCACAGGTTCAAACTTGCATCCCTCTTTCGTGTTGTGTGTTGTATGACACTGTGATGATGAACCCTAATAACTAGTGTATACACGTGTGCATATATGAATAGTGATTAGGTTAGTGTATACTTCATGGGAAATTAGGTTAATAATTACTTTAATAGTAATTAGGTTTAGTATTTTAATTTATAGAAATTAAATTGTTAGTTTTGAATATAACATATTTATATATGTTGTGTAGACCTAGGTGTATTAATATAATTATAAGTAATGGGTAATATTATGTTATATGTTAAGGTGCTATGTATTTATATATGAAAGTATTTTGGACTCACTGCCTTATATGTACCTTAACCTGCTAGATAGACATGTGTTAGTGTTAGTGACTGTCTTATTATGCACATCATTCGAGGATATGACACATGTGCATTTAGACACACACTTGACCCTGCTAGTTGACTAGTTATCACCCTTGCGTAGTTTCTAAGTGTAGTGTAATTGTATTATGTGTGTACTAGTATAATGGCTGATGCTATATTATTATTATATTATGTATATAGGATCGTTGGATCATTCTGCGAGACTTCGGGGGCAGGATATTGGTATTGCCAGCTAAGGACCACAGGCGAGTACATTCTTTGACAGTTTTTATTATGTCGATCTTCTCTATGATTCTAGTTGTATAGCGTACTTGATTATGACACTATGGATACATGGGTTAGCATCATTTAGACCTGTCACGAGGAGTCATGATTGGAATCCATCGTGCTAGCAAGGGACGGGGAAATATTAGTAGATTATGTGATCATACCCCACTCTACATGTATCATAGCTCACCCTACATATCACGTCGGGTGTAGCCTGACCTTTACATGACTCATAGCCTGTTATATATGATTAGCCTGACTATTGCTCGCATCATAGCTAACTGGATGGTTAGCCTGACCTTACATGAATCATAGCTAATCATATGTAACAAGACTGATCTGTCGCAAGCCGATCACATGATAGACTGATGTTTCATACACTTAACTAGATATTCTATTCCTGTTTTTCCAGTTCATTGTTTTAGCATTCACTGATATTTCTGTTCATTGCTAGTTGTGCTATTGTTGATGATATATTCTCCAGTATTTCATACTCACCAGTATTTTTTATTTCCAGTATTTATCTCCATTTTGTATTTCTTTACACTTTATTATAGTTTTTGTCAATATACATGGAACTGCTATTAGTGCTTGTACTTTGTTCCAATCCTGACTGGATATTTTTTCCAGATAGTGACTTAGAGGACTGGTGTCCAACATATTATGGACCATAGGGACAGTAGCTACAGCCTTGGACCTTGTAGTTTAGGTGTGATTTCCAGAAGGTCTAGCTGGGATCACTAGTTATTCAGTTAATTCTTTTAGTAGTTCTGGTACCGGATTTGTTTTCGGCATACTTGGAGATTTGGATGTTATTGTTTGCAGGTTAGACTATTTTTGTTGTTTAGACTTGTGTTATATTTCGTTTATGTTCTCCGATATCTTATCATGCTTTAGTTCTGTAATTAAGTATTTATATATTATATTGTGATATCTGTGTCGCCTTATGGAGCTGGATATTCGTGTGAGATTGATTAGATAGTATTGTGACCTAGACAGCGTTCTACCACCGATGTTGCGGCGTAGGCTGGACGTACCCACGTACTCGTGCCCAAATTCTGGGTACGTGTCGTGACACATTTTTAGTGGTAACCCATGCAGGTCAGGCTTTGCAAGTAGTACGATGTCGTAGTAGTGCGATATCTTATTTGTACTACTGCGAGCCTGTGATAGGATATAGGACATAGGATACTAGGATGAGAGAGGATACTCAATCACAAATTTTAAGAGATTCCTGGGATGACCCTTGAGAATCTTATTATAATTTTCAATTTAAATCTTTTCCCTTGTTTTCGTCCGTTCTCACTTGTTGTTATTGAATTTGATTCTTATTGATCAGTTGTTAAATTTAATTCTTGGTGTCGTTATTGAGTTTGATTTCATATCGAGATAAATTTTACAGACTAAATTATGGTATCATCTGATGACATATGTTGATGAGAACAGTGAGAAAGGTAAAACGTCAACTTGGTTATGGAGCCTAGAGTTTATCGCAGCCATATTAGTTTTCGTGACGGAAACGTAGGAACCTGACTTCAGATGTACATATCTTAGTTATAAAATTTAGATTTTCTCGTAGCCATACCAGTTGGTGTGGTGAGGATTCTAGATGACTTGATTATAGAGTTGCATACCTTAGTTATGGAACCTATCGTTTAGCGCGGCTATGCTTACTGGCGTGGCGAGGACTCTGAGTGTCATGATTTTGGACATACGTGTATGATTATCAGATTGTATCTTAAATTGGTTCTTAAAGTATCATCTCTATACTTATCCACTTCTGTTATTATAGGACTTTGTTCTATCATTTTTTCTGCTAGCAGTAGAGATACCTTCAGTCCTTAGTCCTGTTTCTTATAGAGCTTCAATCCATTAGGGTTCCTTGTTAGTGTGATAATTGGTGACCTGCAATTAGGTCCGTGTCCTGTATCAGTATTGACTGAGTATGGCTTGTGAGTTTGTAAGTGTTTCTTGGTTGGACATGTGAGCAATAGACATCAATCTAGAGATAACCCATAACGTAGTACCTTGTAGCAATAGTTCTATGATAGGTGTCATTATAGTTAGGTAGAAGGAGGAGTAAAAAGTATCAGTGAGGGTTCCAGGAGTTAGTATCAGAGTTAGCATGCTAGTCCTGGATAGACATGAATTCATGTAGTTGGGTGATCCATGTAAACCATTAAGTATCAAGGAATTATGTTGAAAATTAATGGAGCATGATGTTCAAATTGGTGGTCGATACTTGGGTGTGTCAAGAGTAAAGAAATATATATGCATAAATGGTATTAATGAGTGTGCCATAGTAGGAGGGTACCCATAAGTGTATAGGAGAATATGAGGGAATAAGAATACATTGTGCTAAGTAGTAAGACTTGTGTTACAGATAAAAGTAGGGCCTTGATATGAGTGTACCAGTATATGACTAGTAATAGGTATATCACCTGATATTGAGGCCAGTGATGTGTTGGAAGCAATAGGTGAAAGAAGTATTTAAAAATTGTGTGCAGGATGCACAGTGGGTGTTGAGTGTCAGTATGGAAGTTCATTGAAGTGGAAGCATGAGTATTAGAAAATTCCAATAGTGTGTCATAGGTTGAGAAATATCAAGATTGGTTATGGAAGGTATGAAGTGTATCACTGATTAGTGTATCAGTCTGTAAAAGGTTAAGGGGAGATACTTATACGTCAATCGAGATATGGAACCATATGTCTGCCTTTGAGAGTGAAGTAAAACATGTGTATTATAGGATTAGTTGAGAATTGTGCTAGTAACAGTAAGTACCTCGTGTGATAATATTAGATTGGTGTATCAGTTAATATGGATAGAAAATTTATTGGAAGTAATAGTGCAAGTAATCCAAGCAGTACAAAATTTATTACACAGTTGAGGGGTATAGACAATTGGTGTATTTGTGTGTACCTTGAGTGTTAGAGACTATGAGTATATATATGTATACTTAGATAGATGTGGGTTAGAAATGTTTATTAGTATATGAGTAGATGATGTACATGTATAAGGATCTGTTGGCTTGAGCATGTTTGAGATGGCACTACAAACTGACTTGGTTGTCCATCTAGAGTTGTATTAGAGGGAGAAGTACTTAGTGTGTAGTGTTGCACTTGGCGTTCACTAGAGTGATAAGAACAACTAGTATAAGCAATTGCAGTAGGTAAGAGAGCTAGCAGTGGGTGTGCTTGTAGTAGAAACAGTAGTACCAAAAGGGATAGGGGTATCAAACTTTGGATGCATCATTAAACCTATGGTTGTGTTAGAGGTTCTTGGTATCAGATTTGGTATTAATAGATAGGTGTGTGCAATATGGATGTATCCATGGATATCCTGTAGACTAGTGATTAGTTGATATGGGTATCAGTGTACAGGGATAGGAATTAGTGAGTGAATGAGCCAGATTTAAGTGTATATTAGAGGATAAAGATATCCAGATGATCGGTTAGCAGGCTCTGTTCCTTTTCGGTCTGTTAGATTGAATGATTGATTTCTTAGTACCGTAGCTTGTATCAGTGATTTTCTTGCTAGAATATAGTTAATAGTACACCCTGACAGAGACTACAATACTATGACAAAATAGACCATAACCATGCATGTTTTCTCTAGATTTTATGTTGTATGACTGTAGGTAGGATTTTCTTAGGCCTTGCTTGTTGGGGGTTTTATCGTAGTGAAGAATTAATGAAGAGGTTATGACTGGATAGAAAGAGACATGGTGCCTTAAATTTCGAGGATAAATATTAATTTAAATAAAGAGTTGAGAACTTAATATGGCAGAATTGACGATTTATTTAAATTAATGATTTTTATGAAGATTAAGATATGATTGAATTTTAATTAAATTTTGAGGAATTTATGAAGATTATCATTATATTTATTTGACTGCAAGATATAAATTTTAAAATTTATATTTTGAATGTTGTATTTGAAGACTTCGTAAGTATTACAGTGTTTGAGTTTTGTGTGGAAAAAGAATAGAGGAATAAGATCACAAATGGATTAGTGTTTGTATTCAAATTTTTGGAATAAGATTTCAAATTTTATAAATATGCATTGATTGATTTAAAATTAGAGGATTGGATATTAATTTTTTTTTGTATTTAGTTATTAACTTAAAATTTTGGAGGAGATTGTGATAAGAATGGAATTTGATTTTAAATTTGAAGATCTTCAGGAATATTATATTTATAGAATTTTGAAATTTTTTTAAACAACAATATGGATTTACTTCATGATTATATGGTTTGATGAATTTAAATTTTGATGGTAATATATATATATATATATATATATATATATATATATATATATATATATATATATATATATATATATATATATATATATATATATATATATATATATATATATATATATATATATATATATATATATATATATACAACTATTGAGGATCTTAAATTTCGAGGACGAAATTTTTCTAAGGGGGGTAGACTTATCACTACCACATCCTAAAATAAGGGTATTTTATCTTTTTATTATTATAAGTATTGTGTATACTTATTTTTAAGTAATTGCATGATATATATATATATATATATATATAGTGCCCATTAATGCATGGGTTAGTGGACTGGACCTAGAAAATCACTAGATGAACTCCTGACCAAATTATATGGTTATGGATTTTAATTAGTAATATTCAGGACTAATTATGGAGGATTATATTTCACCACCGTAATTTATTTAATTATTGTACCTTACCGTTGCTTCGATATTTGGAGCGCTATACTAGTTTTTGTCTTCCAACAAATTTTACACTCTTGTCCTAGACGTGCCCGTCTTCTATTATGATCTTTGTGTAACTCATATATATGCCCTCTTGTGCTTCATTTTAGTCGCACAATATTCGTCGCAAACGTTTATTTTTATTTTTTCCAAATAAATCTAACTTTGCATCTTTGTACGTTCCAATCGAAATTGGAGACACAACCTTGACCCATTTTGTGTAACCCAAATTATGACAATATTCTATTCTGAGTCTTCTATGTCCATGATACTTGTGTCCCACCTAATTTTAGCCCTTAGTACTTCC
This sequence comes from Iris macrosiphon, assembly GCA_036927795.1. Classification (NCBI taxonomy): domain Eukaryota; kingdom Viridiplantae; phylum Streptophyta; class Magnoliopsida; order Asparagales; family Iridaceae; genus Iris; species Iris macrosiphon. The sequence continues at coordinate 86,355,742 of JAYESA010000008.1, forward strand.
AATTTATTTTAGAACACCATTTACATTAATTTTAATTAAATTTGTGTAAGGACCCAACTTAATCCAAAACTAGACCCAACACCAACCCAAACCCCCACTCATACCCTCAAGGTTCATACTAAACACCACACACCCTTTTTAGCCACTACATCACACCAAACATGGCATTTTCCCTCATTCAATTCCAATTCCCACTTTTGTGCAATTTTCTAATTGTTGGGGGCTTTTATGCAAAAGTGCATAGAGGTGTCCACCTTCCATTCGACCCAACACATGAAGAAGCATTCCTTTTCTTCATTGACCGGTCACATGCGTAAATTTTCTTTATTTTGGAGTGTAAAACACTCAACCACCTCTCACCCCTAACCATTTTGGCCCTCCATTCAACCCAACACCATCCTAGCCATTCAAATTCTTTCATGTAAAAACAACAAACCCCATCCCAAGGAGTACTTGGCCGGCCCTAATCCCTAGGATGTCATCATCTCCCTCTCCTCATGCAAAACTCTTCCTCCATTATTTTTCATCATCCCCTACAAACAAACTACAAACCAAAAATCCTAGACTTCACCCTCATCACCTTCCTCCGGCCTCTCCCCTGACTCCACCGCCGGACTCGACCCATCTCACCCGACCACCCTCGCCGGATCCTGAGCCATCCCCGACCTGTTCACCATCATCCCGACCTCCCAACCGCCGACTGCACAGACCCACCGCCTTGCCAGGACTTCCACCATCATCATCTTCCTCACAGTCGACCCACACTGCCAAACTACCTCGTCGTCGCCATCATGACTAATACCACCACCACCATTAACAGCCATCTTCCTTATCATCATCCCCGACCGCGTGACCTCGACAGCAGCCCCATTCTCAACTTCACACCACCGGAGCACCGCCTCTCCCCTTCGACACTGCCTGAACGCCATCACCCGACTTCTCCGCCGGCCCAGATCTCTCCCTCACGACCTCCTCGACTGATCACCATCGTCGAAACCACTCCTCCCCGACCTCCGAGCACTCCCCTCTTTCCTGTTCTCCTCCTCCCACCTTCGGTCGTCCACCCGCCAGAGCCTCCACCGGCGCTGGTTTATCATCATCATCGTCATCACCATCATCATCATCATCATCATCATCACTGTCGATCTCCTTCCCGGCGAGCAGCAACCCGGCAGCAGTCGACCACCCTCGCCGTAGATAACCCACAACACTCCCTCGACCCCGTGCATGCACAGGTTCGAACTTGCCTCCCTCTTCCATATTGTGTGTTATATGACACCGTGATGATGAACCCTAATAACTAGTGTGTACATGTGTGCATGTGTGAATAGTAATTAGGTTAGTGTATACTTCATGGGAAATTAGGTTAATAATTACTTTAATAGTAATTAGGTTTAGTATTTTACTTTATGGAAATTAAATTGTTAGTTGTGAAAATCACATATTTATATATGTTGTGTAGACCTAGGTGTATTAATATAATTATAAGTAGTGGGTAATATTATGTAATATATTAAGGTGCTATGTATTTATATATTAACGTATTTTGGACTCACTTCCTTATATATACCCTAACCTGCTAGTTAGACCATGTGTTAGTGTTAGTGACCGTCTTGTTATGCATAACATTCGAGGACATGACACCTGTGCATTTAGACGCACACTTGACCCTTCTAGTTGACTAGTTATCACCCTTGCGTAGTTTCTAAGTGCAGTGTAATTGTGTTATGTGTGTACTAGTGTAATGGATGATGCTGTATTATTATTATATTATGTATATAGGATCGTTGGATCATTCTGCGAGACTTCGGGGGCAGGATATTGGTATTGCCAGCTAAGGACCACTGGCAAGTACATTCTCTGACAGTTTTTATTATGTTGATCATCTCTATGATTCTAGTTGTATAGCGTACTTGATTCTAACACTATGGACACACGGGTTAGCATCATCGAGACCTGTCACGAGGAGTCGTGATTGGAATCCATCGTGCTAGCTGGGAATGGAGAAATATTAGTAGATTATGTGATCATACCCCACTCTACATGCATCATAGGTCAACCTACACATCACGTTGGGTGCAGCCTGACCATTACATGCCTTATAGCCTGTTATATATGATTATCCTGACTATTGCTTGCATCATAGCTAACCGGATGGTTAGCCTGATCTTACATGAATCATAGCTAAACATATGTAACAAGCCTGATTTGTCCCAAGCCGATCACATGATAGACTAATGTTTCACACACTTAGCTAGATATTTTATTCCTATATTTCTAGTTCATTATTCTAGCATTCACTGATATTTTTATTCATTGCTAGTTGTGCTATTATTGATGATATATTCTCCAGTTTTTCATACTCACCAGTATTTCTTATTTCTAGTATTTATCTCTATCTTGTATTTTTTTACACTGTATTATAGTTTTTGTCAATATACATGGAACTGCTGTTAGTGCTTGTACTTCGCTCCAATCCCGACGGGATATTTTTTCTAGACTGTGACTTAGAGGACTGGTGTCCAACATATTATGGACCACAGGGATAGTAGCTGCAGCCTTGGACCTTGTAGTTCAGGTGTGATTTTTGGGAGGTCTAGCCGGGATCACTAGTTATTCAGTTAGTTCTTTTAGTAGTTATGTTACCGGATTTGTTTTCGGCATACTTGGAGATTTGGATGTTATTGTTTGCAGGTTAGACTATTTTTGTTGTTTAGACTTTTGTTTTATTTCCTTTATGTTCTCCGATATCTTATCATACTTTAGTTCTGTGATTGAGTATTTACATATTATATTATGACATTTGTGTCTCCTTATGGAGTTGGATATTCGTATGAGATTGATTAGATAGTGTTGTGACCTAGACAGCGTTCTACCGCTGATGTTGCGGCGCAGGCTGGACGTATCCACGTACTGGTGCCCAAATTCTGGGTACGGGTCGTGACATGTGGCAAGTAGAGCATGTGGCCACTTTTTCTTGTATGCATGACTCTGAAAACTTCGTACATCTTTTTATGGTTTTGTCTTTTCTCTTTGACATACTTTATGGCTTATCCCATCAATCACTTCAGTCACTTCACTGACACATATTAAATGTACGTCACTCAACACTTATCCCAAGGAGTGGACTTTGGCCTGTCAAATGCGGCACTGACCCATATGCGGCCGAGACTTCCCATGCGGCACCGACCAATATTCGGTCGAGACTTCCCATGAGGCACCGTCCCATATGCTGTCGAGACTTCCCATGCAGCACCGACCCATATGCGACTGACTTCTTATGCGACATTAACTCTATGCGTCTCAGATCCTTATGTGGTCTATGTACACATTTTATTGATTTTCTTGGTTTTAATGCATTATGTAACTTTTGTGACTCCATGTGTGATTTTAATGATTGATAATGTATGTGAGCTACGTGACCGTGTATTAGACCTGACTATGTGCTAGAACCATATAATTTACTAATGATTGGTAACTTGACTCGACTATTGGAATCCGTGCTGATATACTTACTACGTGCTATGTGTTCCTACGTGCTAAGTATTTCTACGTGATTATATTACATGTTTTATACCGAGGTCTGCCTACATGCTAAGTGACATATGATGTAATAAATTCTTCCAACCTGGACATTATAGTTGGTCAATAACCAAGCGTGGCTAGGATTCGTTTGACTGTTGCATCACGCTGGGGTGAATCCAAATTTAACTGCAGAGTAGATTCGTATCTAGCGTGTCCGTACAACGGTACGACATATAAGGGGATTAACATGTGACCACGTCATGTTATTTCAGCTAACCATATGGTTAATTAGGCAATTAAAACATGTAAAGCATTTGGAGGGACGGAATCCCGAGATCATGCTAAACTTGCCACCCTCAATAATTATATGGGGAGTGATGGCTGGCCCATATGGATATTATTTAAATCCTCATTAGTGGATGGCTATATCTAACTATTATATAATATCATATGTTCTATGCAATCTTAGCACGTTGGCTTTACGAGGGACCGGTGGATACTATAATGTATTATGCGGTGATTCATGGCTCGGCTAGCCCCTGCTAGAACGTGGTTCGATCGAAGAATTCCTATTAAATGCATAATTCGTTTGGGATAACCCAGACTCCACCTAGTAAGCCGTATAAGTGATTGGCCGATTATGTAACGGAGCTTGTTTGTATATTGTATCTGCTGTCAAATTATCTAAGGACATGGATTATCATGGTGTGATAATCTAACCCTTGTCTTTGTTTTGTTGTAAGGTTAGATTATTGTGTCACGATATGCTATGCACCAAAAACTACGAGACTAAACTATATATATGTATCTATTTCATAACCTAGTTTTATTTCTTCATTCGTGCTTCCTTTGTGGTACTTTTTGGGTTCTAAACCACTGGTTTTGCATGGCCAGGTTTAGAGCCAACACCCGAGGATCAAGCGTAGTTTTCCCTGAACAATGGCACGCACCAGAATGATGGCCACTGAGGGAAACAAGTGGGTTTCTTCTTCCCTGCTCAATATTGAATATTTTCCTCATTTGGGGCGTTTAGCCACCGGCACTTGTCAGTCATAAATCTGGATATTTAGTTTCCTTACATGATTGTAATTAATCAGACTATAGTTGATCATGGTCATATACTTTTGTTACTCTGTCAGCTTTCTTATTTTTGCACAACTAGTTTCCTAAATATTATGGCAGGGTGTTTGGGATGTCTTACTTTCTTGTCATATATGTTCTATGTTTATTGTTCTTACTTGACTGATTGAGACAATATATGTCCTTTGTGACCCTAAGTGACTCGCTTGTAGTATGAACCCCTTGTCTAGTTATAGCTGTGACCACCGTACAAAGTTCTATACCATGTACGGGGGAGCTGGCCATGTCCGTATTCGTATTTCGGTATTGGGGCATGACAAAATCTAAGTCTGTATACCACAAGCGAACTAAACTATCTGCATGATAAACCAACATATAACCTTTAGTCCTTTTCAAGTACTTCAAATATGATTTTTCGCAGTCCAGTGATCATGTCCTGGGTTAGACTGATATCTTCTAACCATGCCAATGATAAAGCAGATATTTATTCTCGTATATAGAATTGCATACTTAAGCTTCCTACTGCCGAAGGATAAGGAACCATTTTTGTATCCTCTATCTCTTTAGGTATCCTCGGACACTGATTCTTTGATAGAATAATTCCATGCCTAAAAGGTAAGAAACCTTTCTTAGAATTTTGTATGCTAAAACGAGTTAGTATATGTCACGCCCCGGACCCGCCCGGGCCGCCGCTCCGCCCTGCCCCGCCCCGTACGGCCGGGAATTAACGAACCGGGCACGAATCACCGTGCCTCGGCGCGCCGGACGCGAATCACCGCGCCCGTCCCGCGGGTGCGAGGGAGGAAGGGAGCCAAGCGAATGGCCCGTTCGAGCTTTCGGGGGACGTGATGCCGCACGGGCCTGGGGTTGCGCCCGTGCAAGGCCATATCGTTTAAGTTCAGAGTTGGCTATCATCGCATCAATCGAGTAAGCAGCGGAAAGGGACTTGTTGCAATGCAATGCATTAGCCAACTGAGTGTTCGGGACAATCGAGGCAACTTGGGTTTCCTTTAGCAAAGGCACACGTTCGTTCCATACATTATGCCCCCTTATACGATAACATTCTCGGGGCAACAATCGAAACCAGAATTCTGGGTCTTCGGGACTGTGGCACGCCTATCGCTCCCTCGGACGATCCAGTACCTGCACAAGCAAGTAAACTGTTGGGGGGTCAGCACTTTTATAAGTACTGGTGAGATAAATCAACTGAACAGAAACAAGCATTCACTCAAACAGGCACTAAGTAATCATGTTATAAAACATTACATTACTAGTGATCTTTCTAGTTTTACCTAGGTTCGTTTCATGCAGTTCTAGCAGAGTCGATTTACTTGTTTAGAAACATGTTTGGAAACAGAGTTTCATATACTAAGCAGGCAAGCAAACCGATCATGTTTCAGGGTATGCGCAGCGTGTCTCGTGCGACTCGAGGGTCAGATGCAAAGCTAGACACACAATGCACATTCTTAGGGGCAGTCCTCTATCCAAGCCAACACAATGACTTAGCTATATGAATGGCGGTCCCCGAGTATCTCAGGATCGGCAGCGGTTAGTCCAGCATACCAATGACTCTTTATCTGATGCTAATGGCAGCTGTGACTCATGGTTGCTTTCCACTATCTCTGTAGCAGCCGTGACACATGCAGTTCAGCTCTGCACCAAAAGCCATTGTCCGACCGCGTGCGAATGCATGGAACACTATCAAAACTCTCAGTATGCAGACGAGACGAACCATCTATAAACACTCTCTGTTGCGGGGCAATCCGCCTTATCACTTGAACACATTCAGTCACAGTATGGTTCTCTCGAAGCATAAACGATAGTGAACATGTTCATGCACTCTAAGCCAGCGATCAGGATTCTCGTTAAGCAGACTTTATTTCAAGACAGCTAGGTGAGTTCTCTTATTAGCATGCAAGGCAGGTTCTATCATTCTCTTAAGAAAACATTGCAAGCAAAAACTCAGGTTATTATTAAGGCGTGCAAGAATCCGAGAACGAAGTTCTGCCCACTCACCTTGATACATAACGCCGGCGCGGAGCGGGGCGTTACAGTATAGTATCGATATAGGTAGCTTGGGACAAGCCTAACATTATTTTCTTACGATCTCATAGAACTTTGATCCCAAGAATGTGACCTACTTCTCTAAAGTTCTTCATATCAAACTAGTTGGATAACTATATCCTTACATTAGATAACACCTTCACACTGTTTCCAATGAGCAAGATGTCATCCACATAAAGTACTAGGAATACCACTATATTTTTGTCACACTTTTTATATACACATCCTTCATTTGGACATTGATCAAATCCAAAGGATTTTATCACTTGATCAAAACAGATATTCCAAGATCTATAAGCTTGCTTAAGTCCATAAATGGACTTATTGAGCTTACAAACAAGATGGTCTTTTCTATTTTCAATGAACCCATCTGGTTGCTTCATATAGATGTTCTCCGCAAGACTTCCATTGAGAAAAAATATCTTGACATCCATTTGACAAATCTCATAATCGAGATGAGCTGCAATAGATAAAAGAATCCAGATAGACTTAAGCATGGCTATTGGCAAAAATATTTTTTGATTATCAATACCCTCTTTCTGAGTAAAACCTTTCGCAACAAGCCGAGCTTTAAAGATTCAACCTTACCGTCTGATCCTCTTTTTCTCTTGGAAACCCGCCTGCATCCAATTGCATTTACACTAGTGGATAGTTTTAAAAGCTCCCAGACTTGATTAGAATCCATAGATTCTATTTCAGATATCATTTCTTTTTGCAAAAATTCTGCATCTTTATCTTGGAGTGCATCATTATAGGTTTAAGGATCATAATCTTATTCCTCAGGGATGAAGTTTGATGACTCTCCCAAGAACATAAATATGTCAGGTTTGTACAATAACCCTCTCATTACGACAAGGCACTATAGGTTGTGGTGTAACATTTGTGACAAGTTGTGCAGATCTTCCTATTATACTATTGGTACTGAAGTATTTGGTGTCTCACATCTCAGTTCTTCTAGAATAACTCTACTCATGGGTTTATAGTTCATCACATAGTCTTCCTATAAGAATCGGGTATTAGAGCTAACAATGACCTTCTGATCCTTAGGACTATAAAATAAACCTTCTTTTGTTCCACTTAAATAGCCTACAAACAAAAGTACTTTTGTACGAGATTTCAACGTATCTGCTTTCTCATTAAGCACATCTGCTGGACTACCTCAAATTCGAACATGTTTTAGACTAGGCTTACGCCCGGTCCACAGCTCTATAAGAGTAATAGGTACAGACTTAGAAGGTACCAAGTTCAAAATATAAGCTGTGATCTCTATGGCATATCCCCGAAACAAATCTGGTAAATATGACTAACTCATCATTGATCTAACCATCTCCATAAGAGTCATATTCTTTCTTTCTGCTACACCATTCTGTTGGGGTATTCCAGGAGCAGTTAATTGGGATGTAATCCCAGCTTCTGATAAGTAGTTCCTAAACTCTCCAAAGAGGTACTCGCCACCACAATCTAAACGTAATGACTTGATACATTTTTCATGATGTTTCTCCATTTCAGCCTTGTACTTTATGAGTTTCTCAAAGGACTCAGACTTACGGTGAATTAAATAAACGTACCCGTACCTTGAATAATCGTCAATAAATATGATAAAATATTCAAAGCCACATCTAGCCTAGACAGTCGTAGGCCCGCACAAATCAGAATAAACCAATTCCAACACATCTTTGGCCCTATACCCCTTTGTCGTGAAAGGCCTTTTGGTCATTTTATCTTCCAAGCAGGATTCGTAGACTGGAAGTGCCTCTATCTTCCAATGAACTCAAAGGTCCATCTTTATCCAGTCTTTGAATCTTTCTTAGATTAGTATGTCCCAACCGTAAGTGCCAAAGATATGTTTATCATACAAGAAGGTCCTTTTCTCTTATTTAAGTTAGAAAATGTGTTATTCATTTCTATAAGTTGCATTATGGGTGAAATAGGATTAATGACATATAAATTATCAACTAATGCACCAGAACAGATAAAATGCTTATTTTTCTATTAACAATATTGTCATTAAAATAAACTAAATATCCATCCTTAACTAGCATAGAAACATAAATTAAATTCCTTCTAAGTGAAGGTGCATAAAGGCAATCGCTCAATGTCAAAGACTTATTTATACCAAAAGATAAAATAATATCTAAAATAATATCTAAAATAATATCTCCTACTTCAACAGTTACTACTTTTGTAGCGTCACCCATGAACAAGCATATCTCTCTATCACTAAGCAGCCTGGTTTTCCGGAACCCCTGTAATGAATTACAGAGATGATTAGTGCCTCATGTATCTACACACCAGGTGCCGGTAGATAACATCGCTAACTATGTTTTAACTACTAGTAAATGAGATATACTTTCTTTATTCTCTTGTTTGATAAGTGGACAGCCACTCTTCCAATGTCCTGACCTTTTGCACTTGAAACACTTGCCTTTCAACTTTTTTACAATGCCTTGAGGTCCCATGCCCTTCTTTGCTGAATTTGCTTATTTTTGAATGTTATTCTTCTTCTTACTACCTTTCGTCTTAGAAGTAGTAGCCTTTTCAGTAACATAAATATGACCATTCAGCCTCATGAGAGCCTCAGTATCCTGTAGTTCTTTTGCAAGTTCTGCCAAACTGTACAACATTTTGTTCATATTGTACTTAAGGCAAAACCTATCAAAACTTTTAGGCAGAGTCCCGAGAATAATATTGACCTAGGTTTCCCTATCGAATTCAGCTCCAAGGATCTCCATCTCATTCAAATGACCCATCATTTTGAGAATATTATCCCTTACTGGCATCCCTTTATCCATGGTCGTATTCATCAAACTCTTTATAGCAAACTGCCTAGCTGCCATACTTTGATGTTCGAAGAGTTCCTTGAGGTTATACATCATGTCAAAAGATGTGGCCATGGCATGATGCTTATTTTATAGTATATTTGACATATATGCCATAATGTAACACCGCACCATCTCATCTGCCTTGATCCACATCTTATAAGCCTTTTTGATATCTTTATCAGAATTAGCATCTGGCTTAGGAGGACATATTCCTCATGGAGTACATATTTTTACTCTTCAGTAGTTAAGACAATGTCCAAGTTATATTTCAAGTCAATGTAATTGGGCCAGTAAGTTTGTTTTCTTTAAGAATCATCATAAGTGGACTGAATAAACCCATTTTTTAAATCCTAAGAATCACATAAATAATAATTATGTAGGGCAAAAAATTTTTGATTTAAAAATATATTGATTCCCTCAAAACAATAATAAAAAGTTCATCAACACCTTAAACACCATGAATTTAAAATGCCATGATAGTGTGGACGTTAATTCAGTATTTGTACAAGGAGGTTTTTTCTATTAATTTTACTATCATGTCAACCTAACTTTATGACAAATAAAATTAATTTGTTGGTCTTTGCTTTGGTCCTACAAATAATAGCAGTGACTTTGATGGGGAGAATACCATTATTTGTATCTAAGTGTACATCATTACTTAATACTAAGTCCATTACTTCATAATGTATTTCTTCAGATGGAGAAGTAAACACACACTAGGTAATTTTCTATAATTATCTCCTAAAAGAAGTCAGTACTGGTGATCCGTAATTATACTCATCCGATATGGAGGAAGGCACTAAAACCAACACGCAAGTATAATTACATCATCTACAAACCAGTAATGGAGACCATGGAATTTATACTAAATAAATTCCCTCTTCCACTTAGTTATTTAAAAATGAGTATTTTCTACTACTTGACATATGTCCATGTTGTCCATTATTCATACGGGCTTAGTTTATAGAAAATATCCACAGAATAATAAATATGCATAACAGAATAAGCAGATATAGCAATAAAAAAAATTAAATATCCAACTATTATGGCCATATATCATGCATCTTCCTCAACTGTCGAATCCAGAATCTTGCTCTGGGCAGAGTTATTCGGGGTTTGACCTAGCCGGTCAGGTCGCGGGGTTTGGGGCAGCGCCCAAATTTTTTATTTTTTTATTTTTTAGGTTTGGTCGCCTTTTTCCTTCATTAAAAATTATCTGTCTTCCCCTGGAATGCTAGAAAATAGCAACTCGTCCTACATCAGAAACAGCCACCATCGTCATCACGATAGATCAAAAATATTAAATTATATTAATCATATGGCTCCCGAAGGAGTTTACACATAATCTAGATTGAAGAAAATCAAATAAATAAGCACGATCAACCCTCGTAATTTTAATTACATCTATGAACAACAACATCCACGACATACCATGGGTTTAAATCATAGAAATAAAATAAGCACACAGACAATAATAGTTGGATCTACGATACCTGTAAAACCAAGTTAGAACAGATTTACATCAACCGGCAATTTTTTAGAGATCCAATACGCAGATCTACATCCACGATATACGAGTTTTATTATACAACATGAATTTATCAATCGATACGCAGATCCAATACCGGCTCTTATACTAATTGATGGAACTAGAGATCCCCAAGACCGCAGATTGGTGTGCAAATTGATCGAAAAAAGATTAACAAGTTTAATACGTAATCTAATCCTTCAAAGGTGGAAACTAGGGTTCACAAATTATACCTGAAGTAACAAGAAGAAGATGAAGGTTTTCAGTAACCTTGATCAGTTAGCAACCCCAAGATCTTCTGTACGTATTCTTTTTTCGGATTGGACGTCGTGTGGGCGATGATCGTCCAACCTTTTCTTCTCCTTGGTCGACCCTCTTTCTATCCTTACGTGAAAAATAAATTTAGAGAAAGATACTCAATTTTTTTATTACCATCACGGCCAGAGAATAAAGGATATATATAGGCTATGACATGGACCATAAGAAAAAATTAGGGTTAAGTCTTCTAACGGATCTGGGTATCTCATGTTCAGTCCGAACACATAAACCTGGCCCGTTAATAATAGCTAGGTCCACTATAGAGCTATTGTTGAACTACCTTCCTAATCCCAAATTATGATTATGGACTCCTTCTTATTATATGCTTGTTTGTCTTCCCATGATAAGATATCAAATGTTCGTCGATCAAATTAAGTTACTGATAATTCTATTGATCGACATCTTTTATCCTTAAGTAGTACCATTCAAATTTATTTGTCATGTCAGATATAATCCACCTATAGGGTTTATATGATAATCCTTATGGGTTTCTTAGGGGGACATCATCAACCTGATGTATCGGGACATGGATTACTTGTATAATCAACAGTCCATCATATACACAATGTCATTACTCAATTCATAGAGGTTATTGACCCATAATGAATCTCACTCTTTTATGAGTCAAAGTACTTCATATTGCATATACATGTCTGTTATTATATCCGGATTAACATCATAAGCATCCATAATAACAGAGGTGTTTGTTCTCTTATGTAGTCAGTACAAAGAGAACAACCTCAAGTTGTCATGTTCAATACACACAAAGTGTACTAGTATAAACCTATAGTCAACATAGACTAATACCATATTACACCACAACCTTTCCAATGGTTTGTCCAAGTCCATCTAGGTTATGAACTATTTATATATTCTACATGGAACTGATAATATGATCTTCTGTATGACACTGAACACCATATTATCTACAAATAGAATATCAGACACTTGCATTAACATTATAATAAATACAACATGTGTCACGCCCCAGTTCCAAAATACATAGGACTAGGTGTCACGTAACACGCCCAGCCATATGTATACGAACTCCAATATATGGAAAACATATACATACGTATGCTGTACATGAATATCCAATCCACCAGTGGTAATATACTGTCACAACAAGTCATGCACAATCTATATCTCATCCACAGCACAATAGTAATAAAGGGGTTGAATAATACTGAATATCCAAAATGAGTATCAAGTCTGATAGTCAGGTGGAAACAAATCTACTACAAAATAACTATACTGAAGTAGCAACATATCTAAACAGCAGTAATAAAATCATAAGTACTCTGAGGGTAAGGCCTCCTCAGTCAGGTACGTAGTGTCTGGTCCAGGTCCGTACTCCTGTGGGTACTCCTGCTCGTCCATATCTGGAAAGGGACCAGGTCCTCAGTGGGACGTAACAAGATACATATAAATATGCCAATAAGTACTAAAATATAAACATCCACTGGGTCACCTAACCGTCTATGTGAATGCAGTTTGAGAATAACTTTCCAACCTGTGGGCTATCTGGCCATAAATGTGATTGACATGATTTTCTCGGAGAATCAGAGACCTACAAAGCATGTCGTCTTTTGAACGACAGAGGCTGCCAGGTAGTATAGGGGATTTCTCGCGTATCTCCGGTGGAGCGTACGGGTTATATATAAGGAAAGTGCAAAGGAGCCCAAATGTCTTACTTGTTATTCTTTCCATCCCATGCTCTAAGCATGCCATATCCATGACACGATAAAACCTCTAAATAACCACCAGGTCTACTAGCATACAAAGTTTCTATCAGCAGTTATTCCTAACGCACAGCCCATACGCACAGGAGGCCAGACCTGTCACGCAGTTCGTGAGCTATATGAGACTCTCAATCCGTGTACAACTGTGTCACAGCCAATGAACCAAATAATGCTCCATAAACAATAGTCTCATAAACAAGGTCCAATGCAAATAACTAAATAAAATAGGATCATGCTTTAATTAAAATGTAAATAATAGTACAGTGGCAAGGTATACTTGCCGAGCAAAGTCCTGTATAGTGCACGTCTAACAGTGGTTTTATTTGAAGAAGTGAGGTTTAAGGTTTTGGGGTGCAATGCATGGATATATATAGAGAATAAGAGGCGGTGGAGGAAACTTAGTGGTTAAGAAACTACTGTTGCTGCTTCTTTCTTCTTATTGGTTTAGGTTTCGGTCAAGGGTTATTTAGTAATAGTGTTAAGGAGTGGTGCAATGAGAAACTTACACGTGTAGATCAGGAAGGCAAAGCAAGGTTGAGTTTTGTTTCTGATGCAGATATTTTCTAAGGTGTGTGGTTTTACGCGTGGTGAAAGGAATTAGTTTACGCATAAAGAACGGAATTAGGCGTTTGAGTTTTTACGTGCAGTAAAAGAGAGTTTACGTGTTTGAATTATACGCGTGGGTTTGCTATTGCTGCTATTATAAATACGCACGGAGAGAGAAAGGTAAAGTTTACGCGCTTGAGTTTTGGTTTAGCACTAATAGGAAATTCTATTTTCTATTTCTTTTCTTTTTTTTCGTATTAGTAATATCTATATATATATACATATTTATACATAGAAAATTCTTAAAAATTATAAGGGTGCACATGGTTTAAACTGGCAATTGTCCAAAGGGTTTTCTACATGAAATACTTTTGGGAAAAATTGTATAATGGCTCAATAAAATCTATCTCCTCTATCTAGCTTTTTAACTACTTATAAGTAAATAAATAAAATAGAGTTTTTCAGGATTAGGGATCTTACAACATGCAAACATTTGCCCATATGATTCTCATTTAAAAATAATAAAATATAGTTAATAAAAAGTGATATTTTTAGTATATAACCCTAACATTAGCAACTTAGAGGTATTATAAGAGAGCAATGCTCAGTTGGGAGTGTTAGTATTAAATAGGTATGAGTGTTAGTGAGATGTGTTCCTACAATAAGTATTAGAGTGTGTTGTTAAGTGAGTGAGGTGTTGGAGTGAAGTTTCAGTTAAAGCAAGTGTCAGTGGGATTGGGATGTTCAAGGGTAGCAGTTAGCAATATAGGTAAGTTAGGGTGATATGAGTTAAGTAGTGGTTAAAATATTAAGACAGTGTAGGTAATAGCCATATGGTATATATATACTATCTATTATTATTAACTAGTATATATATATATATATATATATATATATATATATATATATATATATATATATATATATATATATATATACAAGTTATATGTTGATATATTAACTAGTTTATGATATTGGTATTAGTATATATAGTATCTTGATACCTAGAATATCAAGGTATTAACACCAAGGTAACATCAATATTTGTGATGTATTAAGACTTTGATATTCTAGCTAAGATATTAAGTATTAGAGTTTAATACTATAAATAGTAGTATATATACATATATAAGTTCATATAAAGAGTATACTAGGATACATAGGTATCATACTATCTAGTATATAGATATCTTAGTAACATAGCTAGTATAGTTAATACTTCCAAGTTATGAACTTAGAAAACTTGATATGATCTAGTATCACCTAGAAACTACTAGTATGGACTAGTAATCAACCTAGAAGCTAGGTATGGACCTAAAATTAAGACATTGGCCTAGTTTTACTTAGTTTGACTAATATGACCTAAAAGTGGAAATCATATTTTAGTATATTTTAGCATATTTAACACTTTATTACACCCAAATGGCATGATATTTCATATATAGGTTTGTGTGACACTAGTTTGGACACCGAGTCACACCATTTTCTCAGGACCACATGCGAGTACATCTCTCAGTTAGTTTTTATTATATGATAGTATATATATTATATGTTCTAGAACTGTTATACTTGATTTTGACATGTTGTTACACGAACTGGTACTATATGGATCATGTCAGAAGATGTTATCCCTTTATTGTGTGCATCGGCTACTCCTTACGCATGTATTTTATCGTCTACATCAAGTACTCCTTGTGCACACATTTATTCATGGGCCCCGTGTGCTCATGCCATATTCATGTGCTTCGTGTGCACACACAATAGTCATGTGCTCAGTGTGCTTATATTATAATCATGTGAGTAATGTGTCGTGATTGGATCCATGAGTATTGGTTGGGGCGGGTGGGTAGAAGTTGGTTATGTGATCAACCCTTAGCATAATCTTGTGTATGTCTATTATACACCTCACATATAATCGAGTTACCTTAGGATAATCATGTGCAACCAAAGTCGATCACATAACGAACTTGTGCTCTAAATCACATAGATAATATTATAGTTTTTCTTACTTGCAGTTCATTCATTATTGCCTGTATTTATATTTCCAGTTTCCAATTGTGTTTACCTGCCTATTTCAGCTATATTTTTATTTCCATGTTACTTGTGCATATTGTACTTTTTTCTATTACTTGTCATATATTCTTTACTATGTATGAGAAACTGCTTTCAGAGTTTTGTGCTTCGCTCCAATCCTGAATGGATATACTTTTTAGATGATTGGTTAAAGAATTTGTGTCTCACTTACTAAGGGCCACAGGATGGTGAGGTATCTGAGGTTGCACCTCTAGAGTAGGACGACCAAGTTCCAGTTATCGATGAAACTTAGCTATTTCTTTATTGTATTGGATATGATTATAGCTTAGACATTTTTGCATGTTATGTACATTTTAGACTATTGTGCTAGACTACTAGATTAGGATTTTGGATTGTATTATGACTTTGTGACTCTATTTCTTCTATTCCATATCGTGTCATTATCTTCCTCTAGTTTATTGTGATTGAGTATTGATTATCATATTGATATATTGTCCTCCATTTGGAGTTGAGATATCATTGACAGCTTAATTACATATATTGCGTGAGATGTTTTGATGGCATTGTTGATCTAGACAGCGTTCTACCATCGATGTTGCAGCGTAGGTTGGACGTATCCACGTACTCGTACCCTCATAACAGGTGCGGGTTATGACATATTTTTATAGTAGCCCATGTAGGTCAGGCTTCGCTATTAGTACGATATCGTAGTAGTACAATGGCTTAATCGTACTACTGCGAGCTTGCGATAGGATATAGGATACTAAGATGAGAGAATACTCAATCACATCTAAAAAAATTCCATACATCTTTGATTCTTGAATATTTGTTCTTTCTTATAATATTAGAATTCGTATTCCTTTGAAACTCATTATTTGCTCATTTGCCTTCTCAGAAATGACGACTTTGAACATGGCCGAAGGGGATGCAAGCAAGAAGGGTTGCTTGGAAGGAACCCTAGAGGATATAGTATTTATATTATGGATTTAACGAGCAAAAAATAAAGGGGTTGAACAACAGTCATCCAATACTGGCTAGAGAAAAGTGATTAAATTTAGAATTTTGATACACCCTTTTGGATAGTATCTTAATCATAACGATAAATAAAAAATGATGTCATTATGATACTTTTGGGAGTGAATTGATGATAATAGTATTAAGCTCATGATATATAGTGAATGGAGAATGATAACAAACATAATATATGAAATGGAAGAAATATATATGGGTTGCATAATCAGGCTTATAATTATTTGCCATTAAATGTGTTTTTGTAAACTTTGTATTAAAGCAACAAAAAATAGTGCAAAGAATCCTAAACAGAATTATCTAAGTATAATATTTTGATTTAGTGTGTGATGATGGAAAAATAGCATTGTGGCGGCTCCTTTACTTCGTTGACGATCTGATGCAGGGTGAAGAAGCTTATGTTCTCTCTTTACTCGTCTCTGTATGCTCTCTCTCTCTCTCTCTCTCTCTCTCTCTCTTTCTCTCTGTATTGGCGACCCCTGTGTGTCTGTCCTCTTGTTTGGGTGTTTGATAATAAATGGAAGAAATAAAACTAGGTTTATATAAAACCCTTTCTTAGGTTTACAAACAAGAAATACTATTAATCCTATACGAGGATATTAAGTACAAAATTTAATCTGGGTAAATATTGCTATAGGAGTCTGATCTGCAGTATATCACTTTGTCCCTTGGACCACACGATGATGAAGAAGTGCTGTAGAAGACGGAGAAGCTTCAAAGATTGCAAGAGGGAGTGGATGCTCGATGCCCAAATCGTCGATCACTATTCTCTGTCTGTGCTCTCGATTCTTTTCTCTCAAAAAAAAAATCAATTTTTGACCTTTGTTCCACCCTGGACCTCTGTCAATAGAGGTCTCTATTTATAGGGTTTTAGTGACAGTAATCGTCTAGTCGACGTAAAAGCCGGACAGTGGAGAGTATGGCACTTTTTACGCGGTGGTTATAATAACTGCCACCCACGTATAAATGATCTTCTGAATAAGCGTGTGACGAATATCTCATTAAGAGATAATGCGTATAACTGCTGCGAAGATTACGGCATGCGAGCCACGTAGGTAACTGTCCGTCATGTAGAAAAGGTTGGCGTAGAAGCCAATAACTGTCACCATGGCGTAGAAGCCAAATATTTGTCAGGTTGGCGTATAAGCCAAATAGGCGTAGAAGCCTGATGCTGTATGGACAGGTAGCTAGCGTAAAAGATAGCTGATCCTCCTTCTTTGACTGAGGCCTTGAAAGTATAGCCTGAGTTGGCATATTTCAAGGAGATAGCGTACAACGTGCTCCTTATAGTTGAAAAAAGCCCGAAGGCGTATTTCAAAAAGGTAGCGTACATCGTGCTCCTTATAGCTAAAAATAGCCTGATGGCGTAATATGCAGGGGTGATGATGTAGACGTATTAGCCATAATTATGGCTCGCCTAGTCTTTGAAAATATAACCAAATCTCGTGCATTTAATGCAGAGATCTGCCACCATTCTGATCATTAAATGCAGAGACGTGTCTCGAGCTCTATACGACGATCTGCCACCATTCTGAGCATTAAATGCAAAGACGTACCTCGAGCTCTGTACGAAGAGCAGCTTTTGACATGGTAGTTTGTTTTGTCTTCTGCTGAGCATAAAAGCTCATATCTGCCTGTGTAAAACTAGGCAGCGTATTCTCTTGTATGCGTAAAAGCACTTTGTATCAGGAAAACGTCACTAAACAATCGTTTGGGTCTCTGTGCCGCACCATCATTACAGCCGTCGTCTGGATAGCTGTGCAGTACTCATTGTCAGGAGTCAGGTTTACTGCATGATCTGACAGGTTCATTCGAGAAATACAAAGCGTTCCTCGTACACTTCCATGCTGCATTAAAAACGGATGAGTTTTACGCCATAAGGGCGATATAATACCCTTTTTACGCTGAAGCAGCCTGAAAATACAGCATTACACGAATTGTCCTTAAAATTATTTTTTATGATGTACTAGCAACAAAGCTCTGTTGTACGCCGATGGCTCTGAAGTCATATGTTACGCCGCTCAGCACTGAAATACTGCATATAACTCTGCACGTATTTTTTATGCTTCTACAAGACCCCCTTCAAAGTTTTCAAATTCCTCGTAATTTGAAACACTTTTAAGCATGAAAAGGTCAAGTCTGACTCGTTCCTCGAGGCTGATGATGGTCGGAGTTGAACACCGGTACAATCCAGTAAAAAAGAATGTTTGGCCCTAATGTTCGCCATTCAGAAAATGCGACACTATGTTACAGGCCCGACTATTCATATCATCTCCAGGATCAATCATCTTCGGGTATTGATGAACAAGCCAAGCGTTCTTAATTCCCGACTCGCAACTTGGGCGATATTATTAACACCGTATGATATGGTGTACGTCCCTCAGAAGTCCATCAAAGGCCAAGCATTGGCTGATTTCCTAGCTGCTCATCCGATTCCAGAAACCTCCAAACTATATGAGGATATTCCCGACGAGTTGCAGAATATAATTCTGTGATGGAGTGTGAGGCATGGCAACTATTCTTCGATGGCGTCTCTAGGACTAGTCCCAAGGGAAATATGGTTTCAGGAGTAGGAATCGTCCTGGTTACTCCTAAGAAACTTGTCATCTATTAAGCATATTCTCTTAGCGAGCCCTGCTCTAATAACCTGGCAGAATATAATGCCCTACTAATCGGGCTCCAAGTCGCTAAAGAATTAGACGTCGAATACCTGGAAGCTTTCGGTGATTCTCGGCTGATCGTCAATCAAGTCAGAGGAATATATGAAGTCCAGAATCCAGACCTCATCCCTTATCACCAAGCAACGATCAAAATAGCCATGTCTTTTAAAGGATTCTTCCTAGAGCATGTGCCTCGATCTCAGAATCTTGAAGCTGATGCCCTAGCCAGTCTAGCCGCAGATTTAGCTATTCCTATAAGAAGGCAGAATTCGGTGATCCTTCTTAACAGAGATTTATTCTGTGTGAAAAATAACTTTCACATAGAACACAGCTACGCTGTGAACACAAATCTTCTAAAGAGAGACTGGAGAAGTCCCTTTATAGATTTTGTAGCATACGGAATCTTGCCGGAAGACCCTAAAGAAGCAGTATCCGTCAAAAGACGTTCATTACGCTTCTATTTTGATGCGTCTTCACAATGTCTATATCGCCGGATTTATGACGGACTATTATTAAGATGTCTCTCTGGTGAGGAAGCACAGCGGATTATCCGTGAAGCTCACGACAGCATATGCGGAGTGCATCAACCCTGTCCTAAGCTACAGGATCGTATCAGGAGGATGGGTTATTACTAGCCTACTATGATCATAGATGCAATAAAATATGCAAGATAATACAAAGCTTGCCAGGTTCATGCAGATTTTATACATCAACCTTCTGAACATTTACATCCTTCGGTAGCATCCTGGCCTTTCGAAGCATGGGATATGGATATCATTGGTCCTATTCACCCGTCTTCTTCCAGAGGTCATCGGTTCATATTAGCCATCACGGATTATTTCTCTAAATGGGCAGAGGCAATCCCTCTTATTGAGGTGAATATATCTAACGTGATCATCTTCATTAAGCATCACATCATTTATCGATTTGGAATTCCCCGAAGGATAATTCATGACAACGGGCCTCAATTCATCAGCCAAGCATTCCACCTATTTTACGATAAAAATCGGATACAAAATGTAGCCTCTACGACATACAATCCTGCTGCTAATGGTTTGGCAGAAGCTTTCAACAAAACCATTATCAAACTCTTGAAAAAGTTTATTTCTTCAAACAAAAGAGATTGGAATGAGAAGCTAGGAGAATGTCTTTGGGCTTACCGTACAACGGTACGAACACCGATGGGTTGTACCCCATTCTCACTGGTTTACGGGAGCGAAGCAGTCCTCCCCATCGAAGTTCAAATTCCGTCACTCAGGAAAGCAGTGGCTAATGAGTTGACTCAGGAAAAGAATGACCTATTAAGGCTTCAAGAGCTAGAAGGATTAGATAAAAAATGCCTCCAAGCTCAACAGCGCATCACGTTCTACCAGGCATGCATTTTTAAAGCTTTTAATCAAAAAGTAAAGGAAAGAGTGTTCAAAGTTGGCAAGCTAGTTCTTAGTTCTAGCCGTAAGAAGGCCAATGATCATTACTCACAAGAGTAAGGGTAAATTCTAACCCAAATGGGAAGGCCCTTATGTGATCGAGACGACGTTCTCAAACGGTGCTTACAGATTAGCCAAGCCTAATAGAGACTTGTTAATGGCTCCTATCAACGGCAAATTCCTGAAGAGGTACTATGCTTAATCTCCTTTGCTAAATGGGGTATGGTAGAGATCTCATTCTGACAATACTACTTCCAAAACAAAACTAGTTGGATCATATTCTATCATGTCCATATAACCTCTGAATAGATATATCCAGCTGAAGCTTACCGAAAGTATATCACGTCCATATTATCTCTGATATCACTTTCATCCTAGCATGTCATTTATATTCCAAAATGATGGGTCCACAAAGTCAGATAAAGTCTCTTTATTATTTCCAAAAAAGAGCAAAATTACATATAAAAAAGTAAAAAGTACATCATTTGGGGGGAGCAGTTAAGTCGCGAATCTGCCGTGCCAGAGCAACCATTCTCTCATCCCTAGAGTTCAAGATGTCGGCGTGAGCCCACTCCAACCTGGCCGCATCATTGTTCAAAGCAGATAGCTCGGACTGAGCACGTACAAAACCTGCGTGGATGACACCCACATGTGTCAGGTTCTGCTGAGCAGTCTCCATTCGATCCTTCAACACATCTCGAGTTGCCGACAAAGAGAGAGCCTTCGCCTCTGCTTGAGTGAGCTCCTCTTTCAATTTGCGGACCCTCGCTGTCTCCTCCTCATATTCGGCTTCGCACTGAGTCATCTGAGGAATAACATACTCCAATTCGGTACGTTCTTGATCCATCTCCTGTTGCTGTTCCTGGATGGATTTGTTCAGAGATTCCAGTTGCCCAGCAAGCTCTGCAGTTAAGGAGTCATACCTAGCTTGAACGAGACCGTCAATGTTGCCTCAAGATAGCTGCAAATAATCGTTAATGGGTTGTTCCAAACCATTAACTATCTGTTCTAATGTATCAGCTCTCCCAGCATCGTTAAAATCTCTGATCAGCACTATCACAAACTGGGAGGACCTCCTCAGAGCCTCGAAGCTTAGATTCTTCTCCAGCACCATTGATATCAGCGTTTTCAAGGTGGTGTAGAAAATACTAGTATACTGCTCAGTCAGCATGGCTAGATCCGAATGGACGCTGGAAGAGGCTACAATATCGGCAAAAACCCCTCCAGGAATGACTGTAGATGATGTTGCCACAGTCGTCGTCTCAACAGATGATGCGACAAAAGAGGAAGCGCCAACGGCAACGGATAAAGTCGCTGGCGTACTCAAAGGAGGCATTATCGTAATGACAGGCTCATCCTCCTCTCGAGATATCAGAACTATTTCGGGCGAGCCGGCACCCCAAAACATTTCCTCTTCAAAATCAGGCACCTCTGTGCCATAGACAGGAGCGGAAACAAAGCCAAAAGACGCATCGACGCTGTCCTCCCTATAGATGTCTTCCCCTGAAAAGAAGACAAGAGAAAATTAATATCAACCTGATGTTAATTTTTCTGAAAAGAGGCCTAAAGACGATATTTACCCATAGCCGATGGTGTATATGTCGCATCTGCAGCCAGTACAGCTAAATTATTTCTTAATGATGCTAAGCGAGTTGTCATACCTGGAGAAGGGAGTGTGCCAACTGACACTGGCAGGTATTCTTTTAGGTCTTCACCAAGATCCACTCGAGGCTCATTGGGTGGAATCTCGCTGGGTATACTTACAGACGCGACAGGGGTTTCTCCCATTGCTGAGCTGGATAAAGATATCCTTATTTGGCTCGGCCTCGAAGACGATCTCGTACCACTACCTGAAGTGGTAGCAACGATAGCAGCCTCGAGCAAAGATTCTCCGCACTGCAAGCCGGAACTGTGGAGGTTCCCTCTCTAAAAGGCGAGGAATATCTAATCAAAGGATCTTCCCCAACAGGGGAAACAACAGGCTCACTTCTAGGAGCCTCATGACTAGAAGTCCTGTCAGGACCACCAATAGTCTTCTTTTTCTTGCGAGGGAAAGTCTCCTTCAGAACAGGAGCCCTTCGCTTACCAGAGATAACCTGTCACGACCCGCACCCGGTTTAGGGGCACGAGAGCGCGGGTACGTCCAGCCTACGCCGCAGCATCGGCGGTAGAACGCTGTCTAGGTCAAGTACTATCTAACAATCTCACGCTAGTATCCAACTCCATAAGGAGATTCGGATAATACCATAAAAATATTCACAACATACTCAATCACAACTACAGCACGATAGGAATTTGAAGAAATAAAAGAATACAACACTAGTCTAAAGACAACATAATCATACCTGCAATCATTAACTTCCAATCCCCAAGTGTGTCGGAACCAGTCTACTAAGGTCACAGTCTGGAAAAATATTTTCCAGTCAGGAAGGAGCAAAGTACATCTCTAAATAGCAGTTCTATATAAATGACATAAACTATGTAGCAGTTCTAGATGGAAACATACCAGATGCATGTATAAGTACGAGAAATGTACAATGAGGGAAATACTGAAAATACTGTAAGTAGATGCAGGAAAAGAAACATATGTCAAAGAGCAAGAGATACTATGACTAAGTATGTGAGTACTAGCTTTAACATGTGATCGGCTTGGGATCTTGATCAGGCTGGTTACATGTGATTAGCTATGGTTCATATAAAGTCAGGCTAACCGTTGGTTAGCTATGGTGCATATAAAGTCAGGCTAACCGTTGGTTAGCTATGGTGCATGTAGAGATCAGGCTAATCACACGTAACAGCTATGGTTCATATAAGTGGTCAGGCCGCACCCGACGTGAGATGTGGGGTGAGCTATGGTGCATATAAAGTTGGGTATGATCACATATCTACACTAAAGTACTCCCCAAACCCCCGACTGGTATAGTAGATCCAATCACGGTACGCTATGGCACAGGATTCCCTAGGAAGGTAGCAAATCTCCCCGAGAATTAGTGTCTGTACATGCACAAGATATCAAGGAAACAAGTCTCGTACAAGCTACACCATGAATAAGGAATAACATCTCATGACGAGATCCGTGTATACCAATCCGTGTAACCATCGTGTCAAGATCATGGATATTTACACTAGATACAATGAACATAGGAGATATCATAAATTAGAAACTAATCAGAGAATGTACTTGCCTCGGGTCCTTAGCTGGTAATTATTGATGTCCTGTTCCAGAGCATCCCCTGGGTAACCCAACAGTCCTATAAACACAACACAATCAAACCACATTTGCATCAGATGCTACGCTAACACACAGTCTATAAACACTGGCCTCAGGGCCATGTCAAACAGGCACTAGTCAACTAGGGTCGCCTAGTAGGACTAAATATTTAAATAACACCTTATTAATTAATTACATATAATCTACCTCAACACAACTATAGATATATGTATAATATATATATACTTTAAAATAAATGATTTTTGTATGTATATATAAACATAATAATTTATTCCTACAATCTTTTATACCTGCACCAAATTTAAATACATTTACAATATATATATACATATATACCTTTTTAAAATTACATATTTAATTTATACTAGTGTATACTCATATATATGCCAAAATACATTAATTAAATATAATTACTTTACATTTTATATACAATTTAAATGAAATATATATACTACTTATTATATATACAATTTAAATATATACTAATACGTATTCAAATATTTAAAGTATTAATTAAAAATACTCTACATACATTTACAAAATATATACATATATATTTATTCCCATTTTATTAAAATATATTGAGTATACATGAAATATATTTATATATATAAATACGTATACCAATTATCATGTATTTAAACATTTAATAAAAATAATATTATACCCATATACCATACTAATATATATTAAACATTAATTTAATTTCATAGTTACATATACATGCAAACGTAACCATCTACTTACACAAAATATATTAAATTATATATACACATTTTATTATATACGTTTAACATATAGATATTAAGAAACATTTATACAAAATGTTTGTACATATATACTAATATAATTAACAAATACATACTAAGTATATAGAGATATATATATATAAATTGATTTAAATGTATACATATACGTATACTCATAATTATATACAATACATTTATATACACTAATTTATACATATATATAATACACTATTATACCAAAATAATATTGATACACATTAATATACATATCTATTAGATATATACATACATGTATCTTTGTACATATTAAATATATATATGAAAACATGTATACATAAGTATATATACATATATATATATATATATATATATATATATATAAAGAGAAAGAAGGGAAGAGGAAGAAGGGGACCTTACTGAAGGGGTCGGCCGGACTCGGCGCCGGAGCAGCCGCAGGCCGGTGGCTGAACGCAAAGAGGAGCAGCAGCGGACGCCTGGTCGGGCTAGGCCGCCGCCGGAGTTCGCTGACGGCCGGGCTGGGGAATGGATCGGCTGTAGGCGCTCGACAGCAGGGAGCCGCCGGGTTCTGGATGGATGGACGGCTGATGGTGTTGATGGTGGTGGTGGTGCAGAGGACGCGGCCGGAGATCCGCCGTGGGATGGGCTGAAGGGAGATCGGGCTCGGTCTAAGCTGGCCGCCGGATGGAGACTGGAGGGATAGGAGGAGGATGTCGGAGGAGATGGCAGCAGCGGCCGCGGGGAGTCGGTGAAGCGGGGCCGCCGTGCACCGCAGAGGAAGGAGATGGGGAAGAGCACCGCCGGCCGGGCTGGAGTAGTGGCTGGCCGGATTTCTGTCCGCCGGGGATCGGCTAGGCCGGAGCACACAGGGTCGGGGGAATGCACAGTAAGTTTCCCCCCCCCCTTAAGAGTTTGAAATTCAAAGAGTTTGAATTTCAATTAACCAAGAAGAAGGAAAAGAAGAAAAATAAAAGGAAGGAAGGAAAGAGAAGAAGAAGAAAAGAAAAGGAGAAGAGAAGAAGAAGAAAAATAGAAGAAGAAAGGAAGAGGGAGAAGGAATCCTACGTTGGAGAGAGGGAGGCTTGTGAGGGTGGAGTTTTCTAGGATGCATAGGGATTAGGGTTTGAGGGTACAAGTCATTAAATAGGGAGAGAGAGGGTGTGATATAGGGTGAGGATTTCACCCATTTAAATGAGTGGTCATGATGATTCATGAAATATTAATTCATGTAGGTTTTAAATAAGATTAAATAGGCTCCCTCATTGGTTAAAATAATTAGGTGTTGACACCTACAATTAAATAATTGCAACTTAGCCCCTTAAATTCGGGAAATTGCACAAACACATGAAATGATGAAAATTTGGGCGGGCGATTCGGGGTCCAGTATTTTGTAGGGTCAGGGGACGCTGTAAGATGGCATGGGCTGAATTTGAAGGGCACTGGAATTAATTAGGAATTTTAAGATCAGATAAAATGGTATCCTCAAATTAAATAGAAATAAATGCAAGTTATGTTCAACAATTTATTAGGAGTACATGGGGCCAAAATCAGGCCAGGTCATCAATACCAATAATGAAGAAGACTCAGAACAGAATATTACCCTAATTTGGGCCGCACGAAAAATAGGTCAAGATTTGCCTCCAATTTCAATTGGAACGCACAACGATACTAAAATAGGAATTTATTAAATAACGTCCGCGACGATTTTTGTGCGGCTAGAATTAATGCACAGGGAGCATAATTATGAGTTGCAAAAATAGCAGAATCGAAGGCGGGCATGTCTAGGGCAAGATTGTGAAATTTGTTGGAAGACAAAAGTCTGGATAGTGCTCCAAATATCGAAGCAAAGGCAAGGCGCAAAAATATTAAATAAATACAGTAATTAATTTCAATCTTCAAATATTAAATTCTAAATAAAATAACAAAATCCAGAATTCTATAATTCGGACAGGGGTTCGTCTACTGAGCTTCTAGGTCTAGTCTGCTAGTTAAAATAAATAATTAACACTGCATATAATTAATATATTTAATTACACATCACACATAATAATTATTTAAATCAATATACTATTATGAAATTAATTAATTATAAATAACATAATATTAAATATTGTAAAAATTCGAAAATACCCTCGTTTTCGGAATGTGGTAGTGACAAGTCTACCCACCTTAAAAGAATTTCGTCCTCGAAATTTAAAACCCTCATACTAGTGTTTATTCATACTCATTATTATTTTCCTCAAAGTTAAATTCATCAACCACGAAATCAGTTAAAATCCACAAGGTCTTTCCACAATTTTCAAAAATTCTAAAATTATCTGTATTCCTGTAAAAATCCTCGACATAGAATCAAAGTCCCTTTTTATCAAAAATTTCCTGAAAGTTTTGAGTTAGTAATCCAATGTCCGGAATTTAATATTCACTCCTCAAAGTACTCTACAATATGATATTTAAGGAGTCTCCAAATGTGATATCCAAATATAAGGTTCTAAAATTCATAACTCGCAATTAAATAAATATATTGATGAATCTCCCAAATTTCCAAATTAAAACCAACTTAACCATGTCAAAATCTTTCCTGGAATTAATCAAACCACCAATTATGCCATGTTAATTTCTTAACCATTTGTTTACATCAATAATTATCCTCAAATTTTTAAATCCTCGATTGTTTTATTTTTGTATTTACTACCATCAAAATTTAAATTCCTCAAATCATATAATCATGAACCACTCCATTTCACAATAAATTCTTTCAAAAATTCTATAAATAGCATATCCCTAAAAATCTTCAAAATAAATCAAATCACATTCTTATCACAATATTCTCCAAAATTTTAAGTTAATGACGAAATGCAATAATTTAATATTCCATCCTCTAATTGAAATCCAATTAATGCATATTTCTAAAATTGAATCTCATCCCAAAATTTGAATTCTACACTAATCCATTTGTGTTCTTATCCCTCGATTTTTTTTTTTTTTTTTTTTTCCACATAATATGCAACGATGTAATACTTATGCAACCTCCAATACAATATTCAAGATATAAGTTCATAACTTGCAGCCCAATAAATATATCGATGGCCTTCTTAAAGTCCTCAATTTCAATGATAAATTCAATCTTTTCATAATTTTCTAAAAATCAATGATTTAACAAAACTTCAATTACGCCATATTAAATTTCCAACTCTTTATTTAATTTAATATTTTTCCTCAGAAATTTTTGGCACCTTGTCTCTCTTTGTCAAGTCATAACCTCTTCGTTAATCTTTATTACAGTTAAATCCTCAACAATCAAAGTCTAAGAGAATTCTCCTACACCCATACAACATGCAACCTAAAGGAAATATGTATAATCATGGTGTCTTTTGTCAGGGTATTGCAGTCTCTGTATCAGGGGTACTACTAACTGCATTATAACAAGAATCATGCATGCAACTATGGTACTAAGGTATCAATCAATCAGAAGACAAAAGAACATGAAGAAAGAAAAGAAAGAACCTGCTAATATATACTTGCAATATCTTCTAACATAATCATAGGTCAAATGATGCATGGAAAGTTTGATACCTCTATCTCTTTAGATACCACACTTTACTACCACCCTAGATTGACACCCAAGTCAGTTGGCAGTGAGATCTCAATCGTACTCAAGTCATCAGATCCGTACACATGTATATCATCTACTCATATATTAATATTCATCTCTTATCTACCATAAAGTCAATCCTCGAAATAATCGTCGAGGTTTAGCTCCTCGATCAACTTAAAAATAAATTGCATATACCTCTTCAAAATCAGATATTCAAATATCGAAGAAAAATTTTATCACCTTTAAATCCTTATAGCCTTGACTATGTTTATTGAATTGAATTCGAATATTCAAATTTAATAACATAAATCTCATCTCCTCAAAAATTCTTTAAAAATTGAAATTCATTTCCACTCTACCAATTATAAATTTAATCCACAAGTATACATATACTACTCACAGTCTCTAATACTCAAGGTGCACTATAATACACTAATTATTTACAACCTCAACTGTGTACGAAAATTGTACTGTCCGAATTATTTGCACTATCATTTCCAATAATCTAAATTATCATCTCACATATTTTCTTCAATGATTTTCTATCTATATTACTTAATACCCCAATCTGTTTGTCATCACACGAAGTACTTACTGTCATTTGCACCTTGCTCAACAAATATTTGATGTAGAATCACTAGTACTATTGGTATGGTAACACTAGCTTCATCCTTAGATTAACTCGTCAAACTTATTATAAATCACGATCACTTGCAGTTTCTATAATACCAATACTAATTATAATAACACCTATCATAGAACTATTGCTACAAGGTACTATGCTATGGGTATCTCTAGATTAATGCCTAATGCTCATATGTCCAACTAGGAAACACTTACAATTCACAGGCAACACTCAGTCAACTAATACAAGACACAACCAAAATTGCAAGTCACTAATTATCATACTAACAAGGAATAAGCTCAAAAGGAATTGGATCAAGGACGGAAGGTATCCTTACTGCTAGTAAAGAAAAGAAGCGATGGAACAAGGTCCTGAAATAACAAAATGGATAAGTCTTGAGATGATATTTTAAGGACCAATCTAAGATACAACCTGATAATCATACACGTCTGCCAGAAATCATGACACACAGAATTCCTCGCCACGCCAGTAAGCATAGAGGCGATAACGACAGGTTCCGTAACTAAGGTATGCAACTCTATAATCATGTCATCTAGAATCCTCGCCACGCCAACCGGTATGGCTGCGAGAAACTCTAAATCTCATAACTAAAGTATGTACATCCAAGTTAGGTTCCTACGTTCTCGTCACGACAGCTAATATGGCTGCGATAAATTCTAGGTTCCATAATCAAAGTAGACGTTTTACCTTTCTCACTGTCCTCATCAATATACGTCATCAGATGATACCGTAAATTTTAGCCCGTAAAATTCACCTCGATATGAAATCAAAACTCCACAATGATACCAAGAATTAAAGTTAACGACTGGTCAACAAGAATTAAACTCAATATCCAAAAGTGAGGACGGACGAAAACAAGGAGGAAGGGTTTAAATTGGAATTTATAATGAGATTCTCAAGGGTCGTCCGAGGAATCTCTCAAATAATTTGTGATTGAGTATCCTCTATCATCCTAGTATCCTAGGTCCTATGTCCTATAGCAGGCACGCAATAGTGTAACAAAGATGCCACACTACTACGACATCGCACAACTCGCGAAGTCTGACCTGCATGGGCCACCACTAAAAACGTGTCACGACCCGCACCCGGTTTAGGGGCACGAGAGCGCGGGTACGTCCAGCCTACGCCGCAGCATCGGCGGTAGAACGCTGTCTAGGTCAAGTACTATCTAACAATCTCACGCTAGTATCCAACTCCATAAGGAGATTCGGATAATACCATAAAAATATTCACAACATACTCAATCACAACTACAGCACGATAGGAATTTGAAGAAATAAAAGAATACAACACTAGTCTAAAGACAACATAATCATACCTGCAATCATTAACTTCCAATCCCCAAGTGTGTCGGAACCAGTCTACTAAGGTCACAGTCTGGAAAAATATTTTCCAGTCAGGAAGGAGCAAAGTACATCTCTAAATAGCAGTTCTATATAAATGACATAAACTATGTAGCAGTTCTAGATGGAAACATACCAGATGCATGTATAAGTACGAGAAATGTACAATGAGGGAAATACTGAAAATACTGTAAGTAGATGCAGGAAAAGAAACATATGTCAAAGAGCAAGAGATACTATGACTAAGTATGTGAGTACTAGCTTTAACATGTGATCGGCTTGGGATCTTGATCAGGCTGGTTACATGTGATTAGCTATGGTTCATATAAAGTCAGGCTAACCGTTGGTTAGCTATGGTGCATATAAAGTCAGGCTAACCGTTGGTTAGCTATGGTGCATGTAGAGATCAGGCTAATCACACGTAACAGCTATGGTTCATATAAGTGGTCAGGCCGCACCCGACGTGAGATGTGGGGTGAGCTATGGTGCATATAAAGTTGGGTATGATCACATATCTACACTAAAGTACTCCCCAAACCCCCGACTGGTATAGTAGATCCAATCACGGTACGCTATGGCACAGGATTCCCTAGGAAGGTAGCAAATCTCCCCGAGAATTAGTGTCTGTACATGCACAAGATATCAAGGAAACAAGTCTCGTACAAGCTACACCATGAATAAGGAATAACATCTCATGACGAGATCCGTGTATACCAATCCGTGTAACCATCGTGTCAAGATCATGGATATTTACACTAGATACAATGAACATAGGAGATATCATAAATTAGAAACTAATCAGAGAATGTACTTGCCTCGGGTCCTTAGCTGGTAATTATTGATGTCCTGTTCCAGAGCATCCCCTGGGTAACCCAACAGTCCTATAAACACAACACAATCAAACCACATTTGCATCAGATGCTACGCTAACACACAGTCTATAAACACTGGCCTCAGGGCCATGTCAAACAGGCACTAGTCAACTAGGGTCGCCTAGTAGGACTAAATATTTAAATAACACCTTATTAATTAATTACATATAATCTACCTCAACACAACTATAGATATATGTATAATATATATATACTTTAAAATAAATGATTTTTGTATGTATATATAAACATAATAATTTATTCCTACAATCTTTTATACCTGCACCAAATTTAAATACATTTACAATATATATATACATATATACCTTTTTAAAATTTCATATTTAATTTATACTAGTGTATACTCATATATATGCCAAAATACATTAATTAAATATAATTACTTTACATTTTATATACAATTTAAATGAAATATATATACTACTTATTATATATACAATTTAAATATATACTAATACGTATTCAAATATTTAAAGTATTAATTAAAAATACTCTACATACATTTACAAAATATATACATATATATTTATTCCCATTTTATTAAAATATATTGAGTATACATGAAATATATTTATATATATAAATACGTATACCAATTATCATGTATTTAAACATTTAATAAAAATAATATTATACCCATATACCATACTAATATATATTAAACATTAATTTAATTTCATAGTTACATATACATGCAAACGTAACCATCTACTTACACAAAATATATTAAATTATATATACACATTTTATTATATACGTTTAACATATAGATATTAAGAAACATTTATACAAAATGTTTGTACATATATACTAATATAATTAACAAATACATACTAAGTATATAGAGATATATATATATAAATTGATTTAAATGTATACATATACGTATACTCATAATTATATACAATACATTTATATACACTAATTTATACATATATATAATACACTATTATACCAAAATAATATTGATACACATTAATATACATATCTATTAGATATATACATACATGTATCTTTGTACATATTAAATATATATATGAAAACATGTATACATAAGTATATATACATATATATATATATATATATATATATATATATAAAGAGAAAGAAGGGAAGAGGAAGAAGGGGACCTTACTGAAGGGGTCGGCCGGACTCGGCGCCGGAGCAGCCGCAGGCCGGTGGCTGAACGCAAAGAGGAGCAGCAGCGGACGCCTGGTCGGGCTAGGCCGCCGCCGGAGTTCGCTGACGGCCGGGCTGGGGAATGGATCGGCTGTAGGCGCTCGACAGCAGGGAGCCGCCGGGTTCTGGATGGATGGACGGCTGATGGTGTTGATGGTGGTGGTGGTGCAGAGGACGCGGCCGGAGATCCGCCGTGGGATGGGCTGAAGGGAGATCGGGCTCGGTCTAAGCTGGCCGCCGGATGGAGACTGGAGGGATAGGAGGAGGATGTCGGAGGAGATGGCAGCAGCGGCCGCGGGGAGTCGGTGAAGCGGGGCCGCCGTGCACCGCAGAGGAAGGAGATGGGGAAGAGCACCGCCGGCCGGGCTGGAGTAGTGGCTGGCCGGATTTCTGTCCGCCGGGGATCGGCTAGGCCGGAGCACACAGGGTCGGGGGAATGCACAGTAAGTTTCCCCCCCCCCTTAAGAGTTTGAAATTCAAAGAGTTTGAATTTCAATTAACCAAGAAGAAGGAAAAGAAGAAAAATAAAAGGAAGGAAGGAAAGAGAAGAAGAAGAAAAGAAAAGGAGAAGAGAAGAAGAAGAAAAATAGAAGAAGAAAGGAAGAGGGAGAAGGAATCCTACGTTGGAGAGAGGGAGGCTTGTGAGGGTGGAGTTTTCTAGGATGCATAGGGATTAGGGTTTGAGGGTACAAGTCATTAAATAGGGAGAGAGAGGGTGTGATATAGGGTGAGGATTTCACCCATTTAAATGAGTGGTCATGATGATTCATGAAATATTAATTCATGTAGGTTTTAAATAAGATTAAATAGGCTCCCTCATTGGTTAAAATAATTAGGTGTTGACACCTACAATTAAATAATTGCAACTTAGCCCCTTAAATTCGGGAAATTGCACAAACACATGAAATGATGAAAATTTGGGCGGGCGATTCGGGGTCCAGTATTTTGTAGGGTCAGGGGACGCTGTAAGATGGCATGGGCTGAATTTGAAGGGCACTGGAATTAATTAGGAATTTTAAGATCAGATAAAATGGTATCCTCAAATTAAATAGAAATAAATGCAAGTTATGTTCAACAATTTATTAGGAGTACATGGGGCCAAAATCAGGCCAGGTCATCAATACCAATAATGAAGAAGACTCAGAACAGAATATTACCCTAATTTGGGCCGCACGAAAAATAGGTCAAGATTTGCCTCCAATTTCAATTGGAACGCACAACGATACTAAAATAGGAATTTATTAAATAACGTCCGCGACGATTTTTGTGCGGCTAGAATTAATGCACAGGGAGCATAATTATGAGTTGCAAAAATAGCAGAATCGAAGGCGGGCATGTCTAGGGCAAGATTGTGAAATTTGTTGGAAGACAAAAGTCTGGATAGTGCTCCAAATATCGAAGCAAAGGCAAGGCGCAAAAATATTAAATAAATACAGTAATTAATTTCAATCTTCAAATATTAAATTCTAAATAAAATAACAAAATCCAGAATTCTATAATTCGGACAGGGGTTCGTCTACTGAGCTTCTAGGTCTAGTCTGCTAGTTAAAATAAATAATTAACACTGCATATAATTAATATATTTAATTACACATCACACATAATAATTATTTAAATCAATATACTATTATGAAATTAATTAATTATAAATAACATAATATTAAATATTGTAAAAATTCGAAAATACCCTCGTTTTCGGAATGTGGTAGTGACATAACCAGAGGCCCTGCAGGTGGAGGTATTTCGCCTCTCGGTACTGCCAACAATGGCTCATCTGGATTGACAGAATCCTCACCCTCGTCAGAGGAAACTGATGGGACTTTGTCTCTTCCCGCTGACTTAGAAGATGGCATCCTAAAACTTCTACGCATATCAAAGTCACGATGGAAGGTATTGGTTGCCACATAAAACTGGGCATACGAATAGAGGATGCGCAACTCCATGGAGAGTGAAGTCGCGGGCACAGTAAAAGCGGCTCCAGTGCAACCCATTATGAAGTACCGCCATCCTCTCGCTCCATCGATGAGTCCACCCCTGGACTTGAAGCTTATGACGGCATTGCCCACGTGCAATTGATCGTACCCAAACTGCCTGGCGAACCGACTAGGCAGGTAGGGCTCTAAGAAGCATTGATCTTCACTTCTGTACAATAAATAGGAAGGTCTAATGTAGACCAACCAATTAAAAGCTTCAGAAGAAAGAATGGTCTTCCCTTCACCTGAGTCTTGAAGCCTGTTCCTCTGTTGATTGAGATGTACAGAGGGGACGGTGCAGAAGAGCTTCCAGCTGTGACTAAATTTTAGTGCCCGTCGATAGTCTAAAACTGTGGTCACATTCCAGTTGGAATTCTTGTAATTCAACAAAAAATTACTCTCCGAACTACTGCCAGGGCCGGAAGACATCACCCTGGGGTTATAGAGAATTAACCATCCCATCAAGTACAGGAATGGTAATTCTACCCTGGGAAAGCTGTCACGCCAAGTTTTATCGGCAAGCAGCCCATCAGTAATGGCCCTCAGGCCAGCTGGTATGCGGCATACCATGGCAGGAAGCAAGCCCAGTCTTAACCCGAATACCAGACGCACTGCAGGCTATAAGGTATTACGGTGAATATAATCCGCAGATGCAATGCCTGGTACTACCAGTCGGCGTAGCCATATAGAGAGGAAGCCAGCCAGTTGAGCTTCCTTGGACAGAGGCCTGCGACAATGCCTCAAATAACTGTAGGCTTTAGTGCCCGCAGGATATTTTCCTATCCCTTCGTCAAAAATTTGATCTGAAGCCCCAGCATCTTCAATAAGGTCATCGACTACCTGAGCACTAAGCACGCTCAGAAAGCTCAAAGGCCTATCCCTGCTATCCACGACTTTGTCTGGCTTAGCAGTCCTGGCCTGATAGAAGAAGAGGTAGGAAGCCCATTTGTTTGTATGAGCCAAATCAGAGGGCTCATTATAGAAGGCGGTGCACGCTAGGTAGTGACATATCAGCTCCTGGTATACTGCCACTACCCGAGGGTCTGTATCCCCCAGCTCCCGGTTTGTGGGAATATACTCTTCATAAGGAGTATCCCCCATTGGCAGTCTTAAAATTTCTGCCATTTCATGAAGGGCCAATCCCAACTTCCCCAGCAAAGTCGCCATCTTTTGTTTGATAATAAATGGAAGAAATAAAACTAGGTTTATATAAAACCCTTTCTTAGGTTTACAAACAAGAAATATTATTAATCCTATACGAGGATATTAAGTACAAAATTTAATATGGATAAATATTGCTATAGGAGTCTGATCTGCAGTCGATCACTTTGTCCCTTGGACCACACGATGATGAAGAAGTGTTATAGAAGACGGAGAAGCTTCAAAGATTGCAAGAGGGAGTGGATGCTCGATGCCCAAATCGTCGATCACTACTCTCTGTCTGTGCTCTCGATTCTTCTCTCTAAAAAAACATCAATTTCTGACCTTTGTTCCTGCTTAAATAGTAGATAGCCTGTTCATGACCCTCATCGTTCTTCTGTGCGAGGAGAGCTCCCAGAGAATAATCCTTTGCTCGAACATACAGCAAGAATGGTTTTCCTATGACGGGAGGCACCAGAACTGGAGGATTAATGAGTTAGCGTTTGATGTCATTAAATGCTTGCTGACAGACTTCGTCCCATACAAAGGATACACCTTTCTTCATGAGACGAGAAAAAGGCTGACACCTCCCAGAGAGGTTGGAAATGAATCTCCGGATATAAGCCAGACGACCTTGAAATCCTCTGAGTTCTCTCAGATTGCGGGTTGGTCGCATTTCTAAGATGGCCTTGACTTTATCGGGGTCCACTTGAATGCCTTTGGCGGTTATGACAAATCCCAGGAATCTGCCACTGGAACACCCAGAAAGGACTTTGTAGGATTCATTTTGAGTTGATATTGGCGCATCAACTCGAACACTTTCTTCAGGTCTTGGATGTGATTATCCTTGTGGCAACTTTTAACAGCTATGTCATCTACGTAATATTCTACTGTTTTGCGTAAATGCTCGTGGAATATATTTCTCATAGCTCGTTGGTATGTAGCTCCGGCATTCTTCAATCCGAAGGGCATGACCGTATAGCAATATACCCCCAATGGTGTCCGGAAGGCAGTATGCTTTTCATCTTCAGGATGCATCTTGATTTGATTATATCCTGAAAATCCATCCATAAAGGACATGCGTTCAAAACCGCATGTATTATCGATCATGACGTCTGTAATGGGAAGAGGAAACTCATCCTTGGGGCAGGCTGCGTTCAGATCTCGGTAATCGATGCAGACGCGTACTTTCCTATTTTTCTTCATGACAGGGATAACATTGGCGACCCAGTCGGGATATTGTTCTTCCCGGATGAAGCCGCAGGCTATCAACTTGTTGATTTCAGCTTCAATGGCGTCCATCATGTCTGGACGGAACCGGTGTTGATGTTGCTTCACAGGCTTCGACTTGGGCAATATATTGAGCTTATGAGTGGCCACTTTTGGATCGAGACCTGGCATATCCTCATAATTCCATGCAAAGATATCGATATATTCTCTAATCAGCTGGATCATTTCTTTTCTTTCTTCTTCGGAAAGTTTATTACTGATAAATATCGGCTTTGGCGAAAGTTCATCCCCAACGTTAATTTGGATAACTTTATCTTCGGTGGGAGGTTCTCTCTGCTCGAACCGGAGTTCCCATTGTGTATCCATCTGCTGAGTCCAAGAGTCATTCTCAAATGCTTCAGATTCTTGTTTGTCTGCTTCGAGGGAATCTGTCAATACTGTATTTACTGAAAATGCTCGTTCGAGATCATCATATGATGAGCCGGAGGACGGTGAGCCATTTTGAGAAGAGGAAGAGATATCCTTATTTGACTCAGAAATTGCATGGGAGGTGGTATATCCTAACCCAAAACGAGTTTGTTGACAATAGGTATCACCGTGCAATGGCATTCGTCTGCCTTTCCCGTAGTTGAGGCCTGGTTCTAGCTTTAAATCATAACCCATACTTTGCATAATCTTCAAAGGTTGCGGGCTATATCTGTGAACCTACATTTTACCAGCATCATCATTGGGAGAATCTTCTTGTACAGTCGATTCATTGCGCATGCGATCGAAGACTATTGAACGCTGACCGCTGCGAGTAGGTGGGACAATAAAGATAGAATCTTTATGTGGCCCATATGTCTTTATGACATTAGATGATGACACTACTTCCCACACATACGAATGATAGGAATCCAAAGCTTTCAAGAATCTTTGTGCTATAGGTTCTATATCGTTATGGGGAGAGAATTCCTGCTCAAGAATTTGAGCGTCAATGTACTGGAAAAGAGGATCTTTATTATCATCAGAAACCACGTTCCTGGTTGTATTTACATCAATCGGCTGCTTATTGCGCCAAAGTTTGATGACCAAGGGTGGAGGATTCTGGTTCAAAGTGATCACCAGAGGATCACCTCTGTCTCCTGACTTGGTTTTGTTCGGGTGGATAGCCAGGGGTTCCATGACTTTCGGACGAGTAGTTCGCCCTTTCACTTTTATTGACAGAGGTTGTTCGACAGAGGGTTCTTCTGGCTCCCGGTGGGATTCCTTCTCTATTTTGCCTGACACCTCCTCCATGTAGTCTTGGGTGTATAACATGGCATCAGAGTAGTAGGATTCTACTCCTTTAAATGGGTTAAGGTTAGCAAACTCTGTTTATACTGTTCCTTTGGCATCTACATATTTAAAGCATTGATGTAGAGTTGAAGGCACGATATTGTGGTCGTGGATCCATGGTGTGCCTAGCAGAATGTTGTAGGACACCTCTGAATCAATGAATAACATGTAGCCACTGATCTGAGGTCGCCAATCTGGATCCTCAAACGAATCATCCCCAACGGCTTACTTTTTCTGGCGTTGAAACCCACGATTGTAGTGGTGGTGTAAGCCAATTCGCTGGTAGGAATCCTCAATGGTCTGAGCAGACTATGAGGAATGATGGTGATCGATGATCCTGGATCTATGTGAATCCGGTCAACCTCTATGGAACCGACATATCCAATGTAATAGAGGGGTCTGTCATGCTTGTTGTGTTTCAACAGCATGTCATCTTGAGTGAAAGTGATATTCGGGACCACCTCCATTACACTATGGCATTGAGGACATGCCACAAGTTCTTCATCAGGGGACTTGAGCTGGGTCAAGTATGCATCTGCCTGCATTAATGCTTCACTCAGGGCCTGACAAGTGTTTTTAGAGAGCCTGAGTAATTCAAAAATGGACAACCTGGCTGGTGTATGAGCTAACTGGGCTAGGATATCGAAGTTATACGGCTTCTCTACACCTTTGCTTTGAATATTCTTCAAAGGTTTATCGAAGCGCACTTTCTTTTGCTTCCCCTTGTCCGCTGAAGTTGGTCTCGAAGGACCGGCCTCTGGTATGACAGGTTCCGGTTCTGAAGGCTTGGCGGCTGAAGCGTCTGCCGATGCTTCTTCTTGACTTCCTTCATAGTCCTTGAGGTAGGCTTTCCCTGAACAGGTTCCAGTAGCCAAAACCTCTTCTTCTGATGTCGAGGATGCCACAACCATATGACATAGTTTACGCTTTGAGGTTTTCTTAGACTTAGCCTTAGTAGCTTGAGTCTCTTCTTCGATCTCTGACACCAGGTCTGGATGAACCCAAATAATCTTGCCCCGCTGGGTAGTTAGGGGTACTAGGTCATGATTTTGACCCCTGGCTAGAGGGAGATTAATGATGTTCATCGTTGTCCGAGAAATAGGTACAACACCATCAGGAACTTCTTGGGCAGGCAGATTGCCAAATTGGAGGGAGATCATGTTGGCTGTGACCGTCTTCTCGCTGTTGTGCAGAGTGATGGCCTTAGCATCGATCAACTCCTGGATCTTCCTCTTCAGTACATAACATGCCTTTGTCGGGTGATGTATGTACCTATAGAAAATACAGTACTTGGGGTTATTGGTACTACTGACTTCATTAGGCTACTTTACCTCAGGGAGGATAATCTTGCCGCTTTTGACGAGACACTCGAATATGCTCGGAATATCGTCGTCGTCGAAAGAGTACACTTCGATGGGCCTGGAAGTCCCAGGTTTCGTCTGTGTGGTTGCCGTAGTCTTTTGCCTGGACGTATTGATCGCCAGATCTTCTTTTCCTTTGGAACTACGGGGATGGTCGCTGTTGGAAGATGACCTCTTGCCTTTATCAGAGGTAGATATCATAATTCCATTATCACGCGCCTTCCGACTGTTGTCTTCAGTGGCTACCGCTGAGATGATGAACGAGAACCAATCATGGAACTGATATGGTCCTGTGAATACTGAGATCACTGGAAGAAGATTCTTCCTGTAAATGTCCACCAATGCTGAGTTTGGAACTCTCGGAGGCATTTGCAAAGTGGCTTGACAAAAATGTTCGATGAAAGTACGAACGTTCTCTTTTTCCTTCAGCTTTACTTCGATGAGAGAGGACATAGACATGTCCATCACTCCTTCGTAGAATCGCGCAAAGAACACAGTCTTGAAATATTCAAAGGAAGTAATACAGTTGTCCGCAAGACTACGGTACCACTGATAAGCCACTCCCGAGAGACAGCCTTTGAACACTCGAGTGAGAAGGGCATCATTCCCTTGTAATAACACAGTCATCATACTGAAGTAGTTTATGTACTGGCTCGGTGATGTCTTTCCCTCAAACAAAGCCATAGTCTGTGGTTTGTATTTATGAGGGAAAGGGACCTCGTCCCAGATAGCTGGGTACGGCTGGTTGATTCCTAATTTTTTGAGCTGATCTTTGTGCCTCAAGGCATCAAATTGGACTTTCAATTCCCGCCTGCATTAGATCTTTAGCAGGTGGAAGGACTGCAGAGTGGCGAGAGATCGGTTGTATTGCCACTTCAACAGGAGGCAATACATTCTTCGAATTAGAAAGTGGGGGAGCTGCTGATTCTTGATCTAGAACAGGCTCCTTGTTCGTGTTGGATGGTGGTAAGTCCACCCCCACACGTACTTGAGTTGGAGGGACCGATGCTTGAGCTATAACAGCTGTGTGTTGAGTCAGCATCATCTAGTGCATAT
Source organism: Iris macrosiphon (assembly GCA_036927795.1). Classification (NCBI taxonomy): domain Eukaryota; kingdom Viridiplantae; phylum Streptophyta; class Magnoliopsida; order Asparagales; family Iridaceae; genus Iris; species Iris macrosiphon. The sequence continues at coordinate 86,396,249 of JAYESA010000008.1, forward strand.
TCACCATCATGGACTGTATCTCTTTTAGAGATGTCTCCAACACTGCGATGCGTTGCTCGGTACTTCCTGACGATGAAGCTTTTTCGTGTTCATCTTCAATGGCATAGACTCCTATTTCTCTGGATGTCATTGAAGGGCTGGTATAGGTCTCTGTAGAGAATGACTCTATACTTTCAGCATCTGATTCGGGAAACTGGCGACCCCCAGTGTCGGAATCATAAGAATACGAAGCAGATTGTCGTGACCTCGAACGGGTGTTTCGGAACACCCCAGCTTCAGTGTTCTTAAGGAGCTTGTCGAATCTCCTTTGGATTGGAGTTATAGAGGGATGACGTCTTGAATTCGACCTTCCTCTGGGAACGTGCGAAGCCATGTTCACTGATGCATGTGCAGGCTCTTCTTCCTGGAAAGACAGAGAGTAGTTCAACTGGTCGAAAATCGACCGTTTTGCTTTAGAACAATAATAATTAACTATAATCCTATGACTATTACAATAATGCTCCCTAGGAGGCGTAATATACATGCTGAAAGATCCTCTATCCTTGCGTTTCTGGATCAGATATTCACGCAAGTCAGGAGGATTTACAGAAGAAGAAGAAGAAGATGGCTTGTTCCTCTTGTTTACTTCAGTTGGCATGCGAATATTGGGAACCATAACTTTTCCCCTGCCACCTGTATATAATAGGTTAGCCATCTGAGTAGCAGATAATCCCCGAGGAGTATGTCTCTCTATAAATCGGGTTTTCTTTACGCTGAGGGGTTTAACCTGGCATAATTTGGAGCTCTGCTCAGACTGGCGTAAAACCGAAGAAGCCTTCAATCGGCCATCCGCTTCTCGTGTAATCTTGAGGGCGGGCAGATTTTTCTCTTGCTGGCGTAAAGGCCGAGAAGTTGAGTGGTCCGCCATTTGTTTTCCCTTGCGGAGATTGCAGGGACCATCTACTTTTCCGCGGAGGGCAGATGCATTCTTACGCACAGAGCGCGTTTGGAATTTCTGATTTAGCGCTGAGGCATTATCAGAAATCTTGTCTGCCACGTCACAGACGGGAGACTGAATTTTATGCACAGAGCGCGTAGTAGACTTCTGGACTAGTACTGAGGCTTTGTCAGAATTTTTGTCTGCCACGTCACAGACGGAAGACAAAGTTTTATGCACGGAGCACAAAGTAGACTTCTGGACTAGCACTGAGGCATTGTCAGAAGTTTTGTCTGCCACGTTACAGACGGGAGACAGAGCTTTACGCGCGGAGCGCGAAGGTTGCGTAGCTACAACCTGGCTGGTCGGAGAAACCGAAGAGTCGGCAGGAACGGTAGGGGATGTCCTGGGCATCTAGACCTTACGCAGTTTCCTGTTGTCTTGAACAGAGAGAGAATGAGAGATACCCCCTGCTCGAAGCATATCTTCGTAGGCAGACTGGCCACGGTCTTCTTCATTGATCCTACTGATACTACATCGTGTTAAGCAATTGCTTTCTCATCATATAAGAAAGTGGTCCCTAGCAGAGTCGCCATCTTGTATTTGATAATAAACGGAAGAAATAAAACTAGGTTTATATAAAACCCTTTCTTAGGTTTACAAACAAGAAATACTATTAATCCTATACGAGGATATTAAGTACAAAATTTAATCTGGGTAAATATCGCTATAGGAGTCTGATCTGCAGTCGATCACTTTGTCCCTTGGACCACACGAGGATGAAGAAGTGCTATAGAAGACGGAGAAGCTTCAAAGATTGCAAGAGGGAGTGGATGCTCGATGCCCAAATCGTCGATCACTACTCTCTGTCTGTGCTTTCGATTCTTCTCTCTCAAAAAAATCAATTTCCGACCTTTGTTCCACCCTGGACCTCTGTCAATAGAGGTATCTATTTATAGGGTTTTAGTGACAGTAATCGTCCAGTCGGCGTAAAAGTTGGACAGTAGAGAGTGTGGCACTTTTTATGCGACGGTTATAATAACTGCCACCCACGTATAAATGATCTTCTGAATAAGCGTGTGACGCATGTCTCATTAAGAGATAATGCGTATAACTGCTGCGAAGATCACGGCATGCGAGCCACGTAGGTAACTGCCCCTCGCGTAGAAAAGGTTGGCGTAGAAGCCAATAACTGTCACCATAGCGTAGAAGCCAAATAGTTGTCAGATTGGCGTATAAGCCAAATAGGCGTAGAAGCCTGATGCTGTATGGATAGGTAGCTAGCGTAAAAGATAGCTGATCCTCCTTCTTTGACTGAAGCCTTGCAAGTATAGCCTGAGTTGGCATATTTCAAGGAGATAGCATACAACGTGCTCCTTATAGCTAAAAATAGCCCGAAGGCATATTTCAAGGAGGCAGCGTGCAACGTGCTCCTTATAGCTGAAAATAGCCTGATGGCATAATATGCAGGGGTGATGATGTAGACGTGTTAGCCGTAATTATGGCTCGCCTAGTCTTTAAAAATATAACCAAATCTCGTGCATTTAATGTAGAGATCTGCCACCATTCTGAGCATTAAATGCAGAGATGTGCCTCGAGCTCTGTACGACGATCTGCCACCATTCTGAGCATTAAATGCAAAGACGTGCCTCGAGCTCTGTACGAAGAGCAGCTTTTGACGTGGCAGTTTGTTTTGTCTTCTGCTGAGCATAAAATCTCACATCTGCCTATGTAAAATTAGGCAGCGTATTCTCTTGTATGCGTAAAAGTACTTTGTTTCAGGGAAACGTCACTAAACGACGGTTTGGGTCTCTGTGCCGCACCATCATTACAGCCGTCGTCTGGATAGCTGTGCAGTACTCATTGTCAGGAGTGAGGTTCACTGCATGATTTGATAGGTTCATTCGAGGAATACGAAGCGTTCCTCGTACACTTCCATGCTGCATTAAAAGCGGATGAGTTTTACTCCATAAGGGCGGTAAAATACCCTTTTTATGCTGAAGCATCCTAGAAATACAGCATTACGCGGATTGTCCTTGAACTTATTTTTTACGTTGTACTAGCAACAAAGCTCTGTTGTACGCCGATGGCTTTGAAGTCATATGTTACGCCGCTCAGCATTGAAACACTGCGTATAACTCTGTAGCATATTTTTCATGCTTCTACATTGGGCAGGCCACCCGGGTATATATAGTCATCTTTGGGCACACATATGTTGGGCCGCATGGATGCTAGAGGGTACCATGTATGCCTCCTTAACAGGGTACAGTTATAACCGTGATCAGGCCAGGCTATCACGTGGGCGCTTAATAGGATTTTCTGTTACTGAAGATCGGGGTGGTTCTCGTCCTTTGTAGGCATAACTTGGTCAGCTTAACACATAGTCCGTACTTGATTGGAAAGAATCACTCATGTTGTAATAATAAGATTTGGTCTTCATGGAGTCTGAAACACATATGGCCAAAAAATGTATGGGACACATGAATTCTAGGACACATAGGACCAGGGACGCATAGAATCTGGGACACATTGGGCCAAAGACGCATGGAGTCTGGGACGCTTGGGGCCAGAGACGCATGGGACGCATGGAGTCTGGGATGCCTGGGGATAGAGACGCATAAGACACATGGATTATGGGATAGAAGGGACCAGTTGTGTTGTACACGTAGTGCTGCATATCCATCGAGAGTGAAGTTCGGTGCTGACATGAGGCTTCTGTCGTTTAGTGTGTTCACGTCTTTTGAGGTATTCAGAAAATCCTTTTTGTCAGAATTCTGTGTCAGAGACGATCATGTAGCTAGGATGTCATGTCAGTTCCATCTGCAGCCAAAGCTGCTTCGGTTGATTTGGACACATGGATGTCGCCTTATTGAGCCGTAGGGTGATTCTGCGGCCCAAACTTTTTTGAGCTTTACTTTGGGGCGCATGGTTGTGGGACGCATTGATGCATATTTTTCATGCTTCTACAAGACTCCCTTCAAAGTTTTCAAACTAAAAAGTTTGAAATACTTTGAATAAGAAGCATGGACAAAAAAACGTTGGTTACATGGATATTGTGTCGCATAGACATTGGGACCGCTTGGTCGTGGGCCGCATAGATGAGCGCTTCCAGGCTGTCACTTCTACATTAATTAACAGATTTGATTTGATTTGGAGCGGATCTCCTTTTGGATTCTGAGCCATCTCCTGACGGTTACAATGGTAAGGCCATCTCGAGAACCCAACCATCCATCGTAGAGACTGACAGCTGGATTCGGAAACCGAGAGGGCTGCCATTATCTCTTTGGCAGCCTATAGGAGTCTCGGGGGAGAGAGAAGAACTTTTTGCCTTGTTGAGTTCTCCTCTCCCTTCATCTGGACTCGTTCCCTGCTCCGATCACCTTCTCCGATCTGGAAGGTGCTGACTCGGTACGTATACACTGTTATCAACTTCTCAAGAATTAGTGTGTGCTTTTGATTCAGATTTTTTTTATAAATTTGGAATTTTGTTGTGAATGTTTTTGATTCACGATAGGTGTTAGACAAAAATCCCCATCACCAACCATAGCAAGATGATAAATTAATTATTTTTACAACTGCAAATGCGATCACTGCAGGACTTATATTTGGAAGTTTTGGAATCTTTATGATTAAACAGGTTATTGATTAAATTATAATGGAAACATGGGGAACAATTCATCCATACGTGGTTATTGCATGTGTCCAAAATAAAGAAGTTACTCCTCCTTAGAAGAACTAATATGAATAGTTATATTCTATTGTCCTAGACCAGCATATTCTAATGGAGCGATAAAGGCGTAATCAATGAAGGCGGGCAACAAATTTTTTGAATACCCATGAGGAATTATAAAACCACGATAAAATATGGGCAATAGGGCTATATAAGTATTGGCTTCTTGTACGAGAGTATTAAACTATTTATCTTAAATATATGAAGATTTTCTTTTGAAAAGTTGTCTCAATTTTTGATAATGTACCAAGGTTCATTTTTATGCTCTTTCGATTGCATGTCATGTTCAATGGTTCTCGTCTTGGTGTTTGATGAAATGATGCTGATAATTGAAATTGCTCTTGATAATATACTTTATTTTTATTTTATTTTGTAAGCTTGATATCAAAATTTACCTAGCTCTTAGTATGACCGAATATTGCAGTATTATGAACCAAACTTTATTGAAATCCTCTATAAGTAGTTCGAATATGACTTATGAGTTATTCTTGTGGTCGTGAAACTAATGCAAGTTAAACTGAATTTGGTAATACATATAAGAATATATCTTTCTTTTATTGTCAATTTTTTTTTGTTATCCCATTACAATGATTGAAAGAGCACAATAGGATGTAGAACCTCTGTATGAATGATTCTTCTATCTTGGTGATTGATATATATCAGAAACAACAAACATTTACTTTATATATTCCTTTGTAGCTACTTGTTAAGATATCGCCCAGTTACTAAAATACATGTACGTATGGGGTACTTGTTAATATGTTGACTTAATCGAGTAATATGCTCACTTATGTACATATTTGGTAATAATCTTTCAACTTTTACATACTTTTATATGTAACCATGTTCGGATCTGTCACGACCCGTACCCGGATATTCGGACACGAGTACGTGGTTACGTCCAGCGTACACCACAGAATCGACGGTAGAACGCTGTCTGGGTCATTTCTAACTATCTAACATCTCAATAATATAATATGGTACTTGTCAATCATCTCAACTCCAAACGGAGGAGCAATATGGTATCTCACATGAATAACTAATCTCAATCACAAAATAAACTAAGGAAGAATAATGCACGAATGGAATAACAAAGGAAAGAATAAAGATATAATCCACAATCTGAAATAATATACAAGATGTGAATCCACCAAAATAATAGTCTAATACAATCCAATATAATCTTGACCTTTTCAGGCTTTGCAACTAAGTCCTCCTAGTCAATAAGAGTATCCTCTATAGGTACGCTGTCCTACGGCCCGTAGAATGTGGGATACTTCTCTATAAGCCAATCAACTAGAAAAATATATTCAGTCAGGATTGGAGCTAAGTACATACCTCTGAAAGCAGTTTCAATAGCATAATCGAGCATATAAACAGATATAGAAATAAAATACAAGATCACAAAACATATGAATGAATGAACAATAGATATATAGGTAATATACGAGAATATAGATCAATAATATAAATATCAGCAATATGATGAACTAACTGCTATCTAACTAATGTGCCTCAGAATACAAGTTCATTATGTGATCGGTTTGGGTGAACATGATCAGGTAAGACGATTAAAAGTGAGGTATGTAACCAGAATGTACACGATGTAACAATAGGGCTTTGATCACATAATCAACTCCTACCCTCCCACCCCCAACTAATACCGATGGATCCAATCACGACACGCTACGAACACGAAATATAACCACTGACCACGAGTAGTGGATGTACACGAATATCATAACCACCAAATATGAGCGGTGGGTGTACACGAATAAGCACACTGAACACGAGCAGTGTGTGAACACGAAAAGTAATTAATACCCAATATACACGATGAGATATAATGTACACGAGTACCCGCTGAACACCATAGGGGATAACATCTCCTGACGAGATCCATATAGTACCAGTTCGTGAAATCACTGTGTCGGGATCAAGTATACAATTCTAGAACATGTATATATACAATATTATGAATTAAAAACTATCAGCGAAATGTACTCGCTGAAGTCCTGAGCAAGGTGTGTCTCTCGATGCCCAAGCTGATGTCACACAACCTATATATGGTATGTTGCATCAATACAAGGTTTAAGAATGAAAATAAGTGAAGTTGATACAATTCTAGGTCGATATACCATTTCTAAGTCAAACCAATAAAATCTAGGTTACAAAAGTCTAATACTATGTCACTAAGTCGATATACTATGAAACTATGCTATACTAGCTAAGCTAAGAAACAACAAGGCACTCAAAGAGCCGTATCCTAAGATACGCAAGTTTCTGTATATAAAAATTATATTTTAGATATATGTACAAGTCATATATTATAATACTAGATCAAAATAAGGAAAATATGATACGTTGGCCTTGCACCAATGCGTATCACACCTATCTCGATACCCAAAGTCAATACCTTGGGTATAGGCCCAATACCTTAGTAATACATTGGTATCCCAAGGTAACTCAAACACTAACATATAACTAATACATATATAACTAACTACTATAATATATCTAACTACTAGCAAAAATATGCATACATAGAAAACTATTTACTAGTATACTAACATATATATATATATATATATATATATATATATATATATATATATATATATATATATATATATATATATATATATATATATATATATATATACTAACTACTACTCAAATATCTTAACATACTAATCCTACTGATACTTGGAACTAACTACCCAAAACTAATAGACTAATAGCTCAAAACTGAACTGAACCCAGGGACTGAAAACTAACTGAACTCACACAAAAACTGAGACTGCGACCTATGGCTATTGTGCTCGGGCTCTCTGCCAAGCACAGTGCTGAACCCATCTAGCTAATCCCTTAGTTAACTCACTACATCACAATGTTGCATTTCACATTTGAAAGACTGAACTGATTCAGTGCTCACTTGCCCGATCCTTGCCATTGCACATTGCTATGTAGATGGTTGTTGTGCCTCGACTGCTTGCTACTCGAGTTCACAATAACACAGAGATCCCTGTTGTGCAGTTTCTCCCTGAACCCCTTCCATGTTGTTGCTGCCCGAGTGCACAGCAGCACCGAGCTCCCAGCTGCGCAGTCAAGCCTCGTGCACTAAACTGTGTGCTGCAGCACAGTGAACTGACTGTGCTCTGTGCAGTCCCTGTTGCCTGAGTACAGCTGCTGCACATCTCTGCTGTGGCCTCGAGGTGACTCCCTGCTGTGGCCTGATGCAGCACTCCCTCTTCAATTTCTAGTTGAGAACTGACTGCTCAGACAACAACACACACACACACACACACACACATATATATATATATATATATATATATATATATATATATATACACACACACACACATATAGATAAGTAGCTATATATATACATAGATACATATAACACCTCTCATACATATCACTCTATATACATAAACACAAACACATATATACGTATATATAAGTAACACTAATACACACACATATCTATACACAACACATATAGAAATAACTAGCTATATATATATATATATATATATATATATATATATATATATATATATATATATATATATATATAAACACATATATATAATCCAATATATATAAATATATACATATACATATAAATCTATATATACACTAATATATACATACACCTATACACTAATCATAAATACACTAATATATACATATGTATATCACTTAATTATCATATATATATATATATATATATATATATATATATATATATATATATAATTACACATGTACGTATAGCAAGAAAGACAAAACATCAAACAAGTGGAGTGCACCGCACCGGTATCACACTTGCTCTATGATACGCTTGCGATACGGCTCCACCACACAACCAAACGCATCCCGGAGGACACGAACAAGTCTAATACACTAATTATGAACAATACGTATAGTAATTAGAGTAACTACGTGTCTGTGTCACAATGTGATATGCACAAGGCCCCGTGTTGGAGGATAACCCCCAAAATTAACCCGTTTCATCAAATTGACGAGATACGGCCTACACGTATTCAATTATGGATACGACACTAGTCACAAACAAGCAATCAAATTTCATTTAGATCTATTAGACCCAATGACAACCACTACATATGCCAATCTCGGAATTCTCCCAAAATTGATACCAAATTGGACATAACTTCCACCGTAGGTCTCCAATGAACCTAAAACTAATTTCTATGGGTAGTCTAGGCATGTGGGTTAGTTTTTCATGGTTAAATATAAGATCTAGAGTCTATTAGAAAGGTAAAAACTAAAATGTACCTATTGGGAGATGGATTCCCAATGAAAAGTCCCCAAGTGCCAAGTAGCTTCTCTCATTGTAGATCTTGGCCTCCTCTTCCTTGTTCCTTGCTTCCTTCTTGTAGATCCTTGATGTAGAAGCCTCAATGAATAATTAGGGAAGGAATTAGTGAAGAATTGGTGGAGAATTGATGTGTGATCAAGATCCCCCCATTTTTTATCTCCTAAGCATCCCCCCTACTCACACCGTTGGATGGTGCTTTAAGTCATCTAATCTTAACAGTTGATTTATCAATGACTAAGATTAGATGACTTAAAGCATATCCAATGGGTATGAATAAGGGAATGCACAAAGTGTGTGGATGCATATCCTTCCTTTCTCTCTCTCTCTCTCTATATATATATATATATATTTCCTATTACGATTTACCAAAATTCGTTAGAAGAGGCTGATAAAATTAATCTTTTTCGAATTTTGGCGTTTAGTTTCTTTGGTACTTTTTGATCTAATGGTGGTTGCATTGGGGAGGCTCGTGGAGTCATGTGAAGAAGGCCCAATGCCTAAAATTTGCTAAGGCCATATGCTCTAAATCTGCTATATGACTTAATATACTATACTTCCTGAGAAATTTAGTTGTCTAATACTCCCTCTGGAATCCATTTGTGAAACAAACTTGATAAATACATTACGACTGTAATTTTAACCAAAATAGAGTGATTTCTAGCATTCAGGTAGCTAAACATAGTTTTATAATGATATTGAGTCCAAAATTGTGATTTTGCTTCTCTTAACAATGTTTTTATTTATTTAAAAGCTTATGGACTTGGACCTACTTTACTGATTGTAATTCCATTTAAGAATGGTTTTAACTAATCTGACCTAAAGCATATTATTTAACTAATAGATAGACAAGTTTAAATAAATGTGCCTTATTAGAGCAAAGATTTATTGAAGCAACAACATCGATTCTTCTTTCCACATGGCCTAAAACTTTTTTGTCCACATTTATTACTTGTCTAGTTAAGAACTCCAAGCCAGTCATATTACACAGTTTACACTTAAAACTCATGATAATTCCTGGATTATCATATTATTTATCAGTATCAGTTTAAGCTTGCGATGGATGTATATATGGGTGTCTCATTCAATGCCGCCTTATGCAGGGGAGAGTCAAGATATAGGCAGATTTACCCATATATATAGCGAGAGGCTGCTTCTGCTACTCGACCCCCATCCTCCACGAAGCACTCTAAAAATATTATTATTTATGTAACAAAGGAACACCCCTTATCCCATATTTCCATCTATAGTCATATGACTAAAGTGATCACTGGAACTATTTGGTATTACAGGGCAAGTAATCACTGGAACTATGGACAAAAGTTGATGTTATGGGATATGAAGAGTGGAAATCTTGGATACACAAAAACTGTAGATTCAGAAGTTTGGTCTCTATCTCTCACTATCTGGGTGTCTTATTGGAAAAAAGTATATATCGATGACTTGTGCAACTTAAAAGGACCAGTTCAATCGGAAGACTCCTCAATGAAGTACCAAATATAATGCATTAGTTCCTTTTCTAGTAATCAAGGTAACTGACCTACTTTATATTTGTTTTCTTTTTACTGTTACTATCTAGGGAACTCATATCCTTGATTGTTCAATAGAAAACTCTCAAATGAAGAATATAAGAGATATTTTTTAACATATTTCTTTTTTTACATGCCTTCTTCACAGAGTGTTGCTTTGTGTTTTCTCTTATGTAATTTTGTTGTATGTATATATAACATTCATGGAATCAACCTTCTTTAAGATCTGCTTCACTTTTTATAAATTATAAAAGTTAATGTTACAATTTGTTGTTTTGTTTTTTTAAAAATTCAGAATACAAAAATAAAATTAAACAGATGTTACCGGCCTCTGGGGAAGTCGTGCACGAAGCACTGCCCTAAGAGTTTATTCGGATCTGTGTGCAGACGTTTCCGAAGCTCCTAGTGGTAAAACCCCCGCACTATCGGTATCTCGTTGCCGCACACGACTTGGAGAGAACGACCAGGACTTAGCTCTGTCCAGAGCTTGGAGATGAAGAACGGAGTACAAATCAGTTGGCACAGCAATTTTTTTGGAGAGAAAAAGTTGTAATCTTTTACAAAGAAGACAGACACATATAATACTGATAGGTAACGGTCTGAATTAATTTTCGATTAATTCAGCCGTTACACAGGAGAATTAAACGAATGAACCTAGACACTGAAAATATAACGGTTCAAAATAATTCGTAACGTTCAGAAATTAATTCCAACGTTCAAAAAAATAAATGAAAGAATGAAGAGGAGCAAAAAGAATTTTAGGGTCCCAGCCCGAATCCGAAGAGAAAATCGAATCGGCATTCGGCGCCCGCAGATGTGGGCGCGTACCCGCACACGTTACGCGCGCCGAACCGAACCGAGCCGAGCCGGGCCGGGCGGCGGCGGCAGCGCGCGCGTAAGGCCCAAGGGATTCCCATCTGATGTGGGACTAAAGAAAGGAAGAGCTTTTGCAAGAAAAGCAAAACCAACAATCCCCCCCAAAAGGTCAAGTTCCGAAACAGAGATAAGAGTGAAGTAAATAGAGAGAGAGAGCATCTGGCAGTAAAATACTATGCATAGATGAGATGGACTACAGCCTTGAATCTCACGTAGTGACTATTGCCTTAATCTGAAGAATTGCTTGATGGACTATGCCTTGAATCAGACTTCTTAAACCAGATTTAGAAAAATAGCACACATAGTACGCTAGAGGTCCTTGGTCTATCGGGTGGCGCTTTTAAATGGCCATGCGCACTTTTCACATTCATGAGAGTTGTCTGGGATCGCCCTGTCCCATAGTCGCGGCCTTCACGACCTATCATATAGGTAAGTCCTTAATGGTTGGTGATATGAATCAACCTAGCATTACAGCTTGGACCTATTAAGAGTTTAACCTCATCCTAACCATATCACACAGGAACACTGTCACCAAAGGGATGGGGAGTCATTGTACACATGTACAACCGCTTGGGCTTTATTTTAATGAGACTTTAATCTTGAGTCAGTGTTCCATAAAGTCACCTAAGTTCAGCTTGTTTCTACCCATTGAACCGGCTTCTTGGGATCTCCAGTCAGACTCGGTTGGGTTGCCACTGCTGGTGACTAACTTATGGGCTTAACACCATCCCCCTCGATGATTCTAGGATCAAAGTCCTAGACAGACCCTTCGTCAAGTAATCTGCAAGGTTCTTTTCTGACTTTATATAGTCAAGAACCACATATTTGCCTAGTAGGCTTTTTATTGACTTGAAGCGCAGCTGCAGGTGCCTGTTCATCTTAGCATTCACAGAATCATGCTTTAGTAGTTCAATAACAGATTTATTATCACAATTTATAGAAATTGCAGGAACAGGACTAAAAGAAACAGGTATATGCATAATAAAATTTTTAAGCCATTCAGCTTCTGTGCAAGTTGTATCTAAAGCTATCATTTCAGAGTCCATTGTACTCCTAGCTATGATAGTTTGCTTACAAGAGCTCCAGGAGATTGCAGCTCCTCCTAGAGTAAATACATATCCAGTAGTAGATTTTATATCATGTGAGTCGGTTACCCAGTTTGCATCTGAATAACCTTCTATTATATCAGGGTGCCTAGTAAATTGAAGTTTGTAATCTAGGGTGCCCTTGAGATATCTAAATACCCTATCCAAGGCAGTCCAATATGACTGATTTGGGTTACTGGTATATCTACTTAGTCTCCCAATAGCAAATGCAATATCAGGTCTTGTCCTGTTTGTTATATACATAAGGGAGCCTATCATCTGTGAATATTTATATTGTTCCAAAGGTGATCCTTCATTCTTTTTCAGTACAATACTGCTGTCATAAGGAGTAAGGACAAGTTTCTTATCAAATAACTCAAATCTTTTTAGCATTTTTTCAATTGAATGTGCTAAAGATAGAGTATAACCCTCTTTGCCTTTGGTCACTTGTATTCCTAAAATTAAGTTGGCTTCTCCTAGGTCTTTCATATCAAACTGGCTATATAAATAGTTCTTTGTAGTATTTATCAATTCCAGTGATGAACCTAGGATAAGAATGTCATCTACATACAAGCATAAAATGACACAACTTTTACATGTACCTTTAGAGTATATACATTTGTCATACTCATTTGACAAGAAACCATATTCACAAATTACTTTGTCAAATTTATTGTGCCATTGTTTGGGAGCTTGTTTCAAGCCATAGAGGGATTTTACTAGTCTGCAGACTTTCTTTTCTTGACCTTTAGCAATGAAACCTTCAGGTTGGTCCATATAAAGTTCTTCCTCTATATCTCCATTCAAAAATGCTGTCTTTACATCCATTTGATGGATTAGCATATCATGAATAGATGCTAAGGCCAAAAGAGTTCTAATGGATGTGATCCTAGCTACAGGAGAGTAGGTATCAAAATAATCTAACCCTTTCTTCTGGGTAAAATTCTTAGCAACTAATCTAGCTTTGTATTTCTCTATAGTACCATCGGCTCTGAGTTTCTTCTTGAAAATGCACTTACAACCTATTGGTTTATTTCCTAAAGGTAGATCTGTTAGAAACCAAGTGTTATTCTCCATGATGGAGTTGTATTCACTGTTAATAGCTTCTTTCCAAAAGGGAGCATCAAGAGACGACATTGTTTCTTCATAAGTTGATGGATCACCCACTATCAAAAAAGTGAAGAATCCTTCTCCTAAATTTTTCTCAATCCTATTCCTTTACTTCGTCTTGGTTCTAAGTCTTGTACAAATTGAGAGCTAGGTATTTGGACTTGAGAACTAGTAAAGGGTATGGAGGAAGAGATTGAACTTCTATCCTTAAAGAAAAATATATTTTCAAAGTAAACTGCATCTCTTGCTTCTATAATGGCATTGTTAGAGATTTCATTTACTTCTGAGTGAGTCACTAAAAATCTATTGGCATAGCTGTCTAAGGCATATCCTATAAAAACAGCGTCTACAGTCTTGGGACCAATCTTTATCTTTTTAGGTTCGGGAATTCCGACTTTAGCAAGGCATCCCCAAACTCTAAGGTAATTAATCCTAGGTGCTCTACCTTTCCACAGCTCATAGGGAGTCTTATCTTTTGTTTTACTAGGAATCTTATTAAGAATGTAACAGGCAGTTAAAAGGGCTTCTCCCCACAAGTTATCAGGAGCACCAGAGCTGAGAAGCATGGCATTCACCATATCTAACAGAGTGCGGTTCTTGCGTTCAGCAACTCCGTTAGACTGAGGTGAATATGGAGCAGTTACCTCATAAATTATTCCATGCTCTTCACAGAAGTTAATCATTTCATTTGAGGTATATTCTCCACCACGATCAGATCTAAGGATCTTAATCTTCCTTTCTAATTGATTCTCAGCTTCAGATTTGTAGACCTTAAATTTATCTAGAACTTCATATTTGGTTTTTAGAAGGTAGATGTAACAATACTTTGAATAACCATCTATAAACGTAACAAAGTATTTTCTACCGCCTCTGGTCAAAATCCTATTTGAGTCACATACATCACTATGGATAAGTTCTAGAAGGTCAGAATTTTTTTCTACAGATTTGAAAGGTAATCTAGTGTGTTTGGCTTGAACACAAATCTCACATTTGTGTTTGTCATCTATTGGAGTCTTGGGAATAAGATCTAAGGTCATCATCCTTTTAATAGAACCTAGGTTCACATGACCTAGTCTGCCATACCAAATATTTGAAGATTCTATATTAGAGACAATGAGAGAACAATCAGAAATTTTATTTATTGTACTTAAAATGAAAAGACCGTCTTTTACAAAGCCTTTTCCTATAAAAGAGTCATGCTTAGAAAAAACTACTTTATTAGCCTCCATTATAATTTTGTATCCTGAGGCTACAAGAAGGGATCCACTAACTAGGTTTCTCCTGACAGACGATACATGAAGAACATCATGAAGAGTTAAAAAAATTTCTGATGTCATCTTCAGGTTAACTTTTCCTCTTTCAATAATTTGTGCCGTTGAGCCATCTCCTAGGGTCACACCTCCTCCACTTGATTCCTGATAGTTTGTAAAATAGGAGCGATCAAACGAAACATGAACATTAGCTCCAGAATCCAACCACCAATCATCAGAATGGTAAGAGAGGTTAATAAGGGGTTGAAAGCTTACAGACCTGAAGAAACTCGAAGAACCTTTGTGAAGCATGTTTGCTTCTGGTCTAACTGAGCCCTTTCCTTTGTAGGAGGTCTGGACAGCTTCCTTCTTACTATGGTAGCAGTTGATGGCCATATGGTTTGTTTTACCACACACACAAAAAAATCTCTTTTGATCCTGAGTCTGACTGAAGTTTCTAGGTTTTTGGTTTTGGTGATGATGGTTTTGGTGGTTAGGCTGAAAGATTTTCTTCTTCTTGAAGAAATTCTTTTGGGTTTATAAGGAAAATTAGACTTGGGTTTTCCTTGGCCTTCTACAAGGTTTACCTTAGCTTTAGATTCAGTCTTAGGCTTAGACCTCAATCTAATTTGTTCTTCAGTTCTAATTTTCTTTAAGACTTGATTGTAGGTAAGATCTCCTTGTGTATGGATAAGATCCTTAGCCATATCAGACCAAGAGGGTGGTAGCTTGTCTATTAGGCATGCTATTTAATGCTCATTGGAGAAAGATGTGCCTTTGGCTTGAATATGTCTAAGGTATTCTTGGAATTCATGGAGCTGGTCATTCATAGGCTTGTCATCTACCATGAAATACGTATTAAAAGTTGAAGAATTAAACCTTTCTATTCCGGCATCATCACAGCCGTATTCATCTTTCAAGGCTTTCCAAAGTTCTTTAGCGCTCTTGTATTCAAAAAATATGTCATACAAGGATTCAGATAATGTGCTTAGAATTCTATGAAAGCAGTGGAAGTCTATCTCTTTAGGGGTTTTTGGCTTCGATGAGGTGGACACTGCTATGTCAGACTCAGTTTCATCAGAATTATTTGTGATGGGTATGGACCCATCAATGGCAGAAATAAGTCCTAAGGTTGTGAGCCAAAATTTTATTTGACTCTGCCATCTTTTAAAGTAAGAGCCATCAAACTTAGCAGGTTTTGCAGTAGAGGATTCCTCCTTACCAGTCATGATTGCAGTCTGAAAAATATAAATTTATTTAATAACAATGTCTAAGATAATAGTTTAGGTGGTCTTTGCTAATCAATCTTAAATCTTTAGTTTTTCAAGTATTGATCAACTCAGGTTAGCTGTACGGGCCGGTTCCCAGCTAGCGGCGGTCCGAAGACACTTAAGTACCGTGTCGCTTAGGGCTATTTACACCCGGTTGACAGAAGGACCCTTTCGGCTTGTGCCCGAGTTTGTCTCTACTTTGAAACTTTAGACTTGAAGATTTTATTTGCAATTTTCTTTTACTAAACTATTTTCTTTTGGTTCTAGATTGCTTTCAAAATACTAAGTGATTAAAAAAATGAAGCAAATTGTAAGTTACAACTGAAAGAATTTTTGTGATAAAAAAATGCAATTTACAAAATTATCAAATGTGCTAACAATTTTTAAAACACTTTTTTCAATTTGACAGTATAGTAGGCAACTTGATAAGTAAACAAATAAATCAATTGAGAAATTGAAACAAATTGCTACAGTAACTGTTAACTTGAATTTTGTAGAAAATTGCTAGAGTAACTATTAACAAATTGCTAGAAGTGGCTATATAAAAAAAAATTGTTAGAAGTCAAACTGCTACGGTAACAAATTTCTAGAAAATAAATTGCTACAGTATAAAAAAAACAGTAGGAACTAGAATATTTTCTAGAAATTCTTACAACTCTAATTATCAACTTGTATTTGCTAACAGTAGCTAAAGTAACAATTCTACTAGAATATTTGCTACTGGAAAATTTTATAACAGTAGCTACTGTAACAATTATAAATTATAACAAATAGATCAACAGTAACTATTTAAATTCTAACAAACGGATAAACTCTTAGAATGTTACAATTTGTTGTTTTATTTTTTTAAAAATTCAGAATACAAAAATAAAATTAAATAGATGTTACCGGCCTCTGGGAAAGTCGTGCACGAAGCACTGCCCTAAGAGTTTATTCGGATTTGTGTGCAGACGTTTCCGAAGCTCCTAGTAGTAAAATCCCCGCACTATCGGTATCTCGTTGCCGCACACGACTTGGAGAGAACGACCAGGACTTAGCTCTGCCCAGAGCTTGGAGATGAAGAACGGAGTACAAATCAGTTGGCACAGCAATTTTTTTGGAGAGAAAAAGTTGTAATCTTTTACAAAGAAGACAGACACATATATAATACTGATAGGCAACGGTCTTAATTAATTTCCGATTAATTCAGCCGTTACACAGGAGAATTAAACGAATGAACCTGGACACTGAAAATATAACGGTTCAAAACAATTCGTAACGTTCAGAAATTAATTCCAACGTTCAGAAAAATAAATGAAAGAAAATGAAGAGGAGCAAATAGAATTTTAGGGTCCCAGCCCGAACCCGAAGAGGAAATCGAATTGCCATTCGGCGCCCGCAGATGTGGGCACGTACCCGCACACGGTACGCGAACCGAACCGAATCGAGCCGGGCCGGACGGCGCGCGCCTATGGCCCAAGGGGTTCCCCACACAACAACTTAATAGAGCAAAGGAGAGAAACTAATATATGTACACAAGAAAGCTTTGGCCCATCCGATGTGGGACTAAAGAAAGGAAGAGGAACTTGAGCTTTTGCAAGAAAAGTAAAACCAACAGTTCCTTCCTGGAGAAGCATTCAAATAGTGGTGTTATAAGCTTCATTAACTCAACAGCATCTTGCATGTGATGAGTTTGTATATGTTGTGCACTTTCATTATTATTCTATTTTGTTATAGCATCAGAGATTAAGTAGAATCTATGTATTTCTAAGTGCTAGGCATGTCTTAAATACATTGATATGGGTCCTGTACTGATCGAAGTAGTAAGCACCTAGTTTTACTTCATAAGTTTATGAAATAAGATTTGTTCATATGAAATTTAAACTGACATTGGTTTTCCTTTGTTTCTTTTTATATTACTTTAGATATTCTTATTTGTTGTTATTGTAGAAACTTGAGCAAAAATTGGCAACATTATATTCTAAAATTACATGCAGAATGGCAGCCTCTACATGGTATGTGTTGGACTGGTAGCAGGTAAAGGATTTTGTAGACCCTTGTTTTTTAATTTTATACTTTGATATATGAAACATGTACCATTAAAATATCATATACAAATCCAATAAGTAGCAAGAAAGACTTCTATAATCTATTCTAAAACTTATGTTCTCATTGAATTAACTCTTGAGTTATGGATATTATGAAGTCTTCATATTTGGCCATTTCTTCCGTTTTATTATGTTGGATATTTATAAATAAGGCTACAAAACACCATTTATATTAAATTATTAGATATGCATGTGTTTGTAATTTGTACGTGAGAACTTTTGCCGTCTTGTGCTCTATATATTCTTCTAGTTTGTTCTACGGTGAACGGGTGTGTTTCCACCTTACACAATTTACTCTTGTAGATTTAATTTCTATTTTTCTTCTTTGGGGAAACTATTTGGTGTTTTTTGTTAAGGATTTTGACTGGGTTTGTGGTTTGTGTAAGTGTTCCAAAGTTGAAGCTTCACATCCAATTGTATTACTTAATTTAAAATGTGAAGTTTTACAATAAAATTCAGGGATTATATTGTAAGAAAAAGTTGTAGGAACATACATTTTTTAGCATTTGTATTGCAACACACATGACGCACAATCCATCATTACTTAGTTATTCACTCATTCGAAGAATTATGTAGTCATCTTCTAAGGTGATAACTGAAGTTACACGTTTATCCATAAGCTGAACGTGAAGTACATATATTTAACTTCTTCAAGTGCTCCTTTGTTATAATATATCTAACATATATTGTCAATATCATGATACATGAGAAAATTTGTCAGGTATGCCATGGAAATCTGTTTCAATAATAACTAGGGCTATTTGATATTACCCCCCCCCCCCCCCTCCCCCTCCCCCCTCTTAGATTAGGTATATTGATATTACCTCCTGTTAGATTAAAAGTTGAGAATACACCCCTAAAGGTGTCGTTAAAAACCTGAAAGTGTCGCTAATGAGTTTTTAAAGTATCGTTAAAGCATTTTTAACGACACTTTCAGGAGGATATTCTCAACTTTTAATCTAACAGGAGGTAATATCAATAAACCTAATCTAAGAGGGGGGTAATATCAAATATAACTAACATTCTTCTCCGAGTAAAATCAAATAGAAACTTATCTATTTTTCTCCCTTTGGATGGCTCAAATCTGAACCATTGGTATAAACATGGGCTAGAATTGCATCATCAATAGGACTTTTCAGCTAAGTTTTGGTGAAAGAATTAAGTAGTGCAAATTTTAGAACCATTTCTTTGGAAATTCCCCAACTATCTTGGTAATGAACCATTATATTACAGTCCATTGTGAGAGTTTCAGTTTTATAATACCAACTATTACTAGAGAATGACTACCATAAAAAGTGGTCTGGTTATCAAATACTATTGATCTAAAATTATATAAATGTCATAATAGTCTGGAAAGTTTCATTTTTCTCACTATTGGTGACAATGAGCTTTTCTCTATTATCCTATGCATTTTCTTTTTCCTGATAGTTAACATAAGAAGGAGCATCTTAGGAATATTGTTCTGTTTCCCTTTCAGAAGTACATATTGTATTTGATCCGGTGAAATTGGACTCTTACCCTAGTTGATTCATGGATCCCGTGTCTAGTCAAAAAATTGGCTTTGGAGTATTAATGGAATTATTCATTTAGAAATGTTCCGAGGAGACGATCTCTTTTGAAGTCACTATTTTAATTAGGCTTTTGATAAGGGCAATACAAACTTTACTAAGGGCTAGCCCAGGACTGGAACTAGCCCAAACCCCCCTAATCTCCACCGGAGTTCTCCTCCTTTCTCCCTTTCTTGTCGGAGCTCTCCTCCTCCGCCTCCTCCCCCTTCCTCCACCGCAGCCTCCCGTCGCCGTCGCCGCCTCTGCCTCCTCCCCCGCCTCCCGCCGCATCCTTCCTCTCCCGTTCCTCCGCCTTGTACCCCCTTTCGATGCTCGACTACCTCGGCACCCTCGACGTCCGCCGCTCCTCCCTCCCCTCCTTCCTCCGTCGCTACCACCAGGTCCTCCACTCCGCCGCCGGAAGACATGAATAATAACACAATGACAAAGAAAAATAACAGCACACAGGAAACCAAAAAAGAAAAAGAAAAAATATAAGAACTGTCAAAATTTGACATATATGTTTATTTTTAGGACTGTCAAAATTTTGACAGCCCTACCAATTGGAAGTACTGTCAAAATTTTGACAGTCCTAAAAATTCAACATATATTTTTAGGACTGTCAAACTTTTTACAGTCCTACCAATTGGAAGGACTGTCAAAAATTTTACAATCCTAAAAATTCAAAATTTTGACAGTCCTAAAAATATATGTTGAATTTTTAGGACTGTCAAAATTTTGACAGTCCTTCCAATTGGTAGGACTGTCAAAATTTTGACAGTCCTAAAATTTTTGACATTGACAGTCTAAAAATCATGATCTAAAAATTTGACAGCCCTAAAATTTTTTACATTGACAGTCTAAAAATTATGATCTAAAAATTTTGACTGTCAAAATTTGACATATATGTTGATTTTTAGGACTGTCAAAATTTTGACAGTCCTACCAATTTGAAGTACTGTCAAAATTTTGACAGTCCTAAAAATTCAACATATATTTTTAGGACGGTCAAACTTTTGACAGTCCTACCAATTGGAAGGACTGTCAAAATTTTGGCAGTCCTAAAAATATATGTTGAATTTTTAGGACTGTCAAAATTTTGACAGTCCTTCCAATTGGTAGGACTGTCAAAATTTTGACAGTCCTAAAATTTATTTTCTGTTAATTTTTTTTGTTAATTGGTGAGGGGCCAATTTATTTTGTTAATTTTTTGTTTTATTTAAAAAATTATATTTTAACGAAATAAAATTAAAATAAATTAACAGTAAATTTACTATATCGAAATTTCAAAATTAACAAAAAAATTAAAATAAATTAACTCAGTTGTCGATATATATCAAAATTTTAAAATATCCCAAATTTCTATCCTTAAAATTTGTTAAAGTATTATGTTATTTAAAATAGTAAATTTATTATTGGTATATTAAATATTTTGTAAAAAAAAAAAAATAACAAAAGTAAAATTTGGAGTTCGAAACATCATTTTTTTGCGAATCTAAAAATTTGGGAAGTCCGTCAAACGATGAAATGGTTTATCCCGAAGTATTTTTCCATACGGTCATTTTGGCCCAAATTGGACCTTGTTTCGATCTCCCAGTCAAAAGTTATGATACTTTAAAGTTTTATATTTTAAATTTTTGTCTGTAATATGTACGTCTTACTTCGGATGAAAATTCTCTCTACACGAATTGTGTTACTCTCGTCGAAAACATACAAATCGACCTATTATGTGACGAAAAAAGATTTGAAAACAAATAGTTATGACCGTTCGAATTCTGATCGACGGCAGACGTAATATTCGTACGGTAGAATTTTTTTTTTTTTTTTGGTTCAATGATAACATATTTTATTTTGGATGTTAAACTAAATAAAAAAAATCAAAATCCAAAACTAACTAAATAGAAAAAAATAAAAAATTCTGACAATTAAAATTAGGACTGTCAAAATTTTGACAGTCCTCATTGTTTGTGGGACTGTCAAAATCCTGACAGTCCTAGTTTTATATAAAATTTTCAGTGGGTTAAAATTAGGACTGTCATAATTTTGACAGTCCACATAGCTTGTGGGACTGTCAAAATTATGACAATCCTAACAATTTGTAGGACTATCAAAATTTTGACAGTCCAGATTATAACAGTTCCGAGTGAATTTTGGGAGTTATAAACTTGTAATTATCAATGTTAAAAATTTGGACTAGTCCCAAGTAACTTTTAGGATGACAAACTTGTAATTTTTGATAAATTTTTAATGGACTAGTCCCAAATAAAATTTGTAGTGCCCTTATCAAAAGTCTTTAATTAGAAGCTGAACTTTATTTTAATTAAAAGCTGAACTTTATAAATTTAATGTCTACTTTATGGGGATATGTTTTGTAGATGCCTTTTGAAGCCGCTGGTATGTTATACGTTGTCTAAAAATACCTGCCCAGTTTATTATGAAGATATATGTGAAAATTGGTCCCTTTCCTGGTCTCAGGTTCAGTGGCGATGTCACAGAGATTATTTGTCAACCTCTTGGTGGTGCTCCGGTTGAGCTTAGAGATAACCATATTCAGGTAAATTTGACGTCACTACCATGTATCTTCTTTAGTATCATTTTACAATACATTTTTGATTTCTAGTAGAGTTGCCATTAAGTAACCACCACTTAAAATTTAGAGGGTAAAACCTGTCACTTGAGTATCAATTTTTGTGAATGACCTAGAAAAGCTTAACCTTTTTTGATAATTTTTCATCAGCAAACTTTTACTTTTCTGTTTGGTTCCACTGCAAATGGACTAATTTAATATCTGTCCCTTTAGGCACTTACTGAAAACTGAACTTATTTTTGATACTAACAGACAAATAAGATGCTGCATCACAAAGCTAATTGGAATAGTGGGTACACATCCTACCATATCGATCAACCAGGACACTTATCTTGACTTCTTCATGAGCGCAAAAGAAGAAAAGGAGTACGACCTGATTGATGGTGTGTTCATGGATCCTCTCAAAGCTCTCCAGCCACTACCCAATAAGTATGTGAACTTTTTTAGAAATGTGTTTCTACCAAATGTATTTATTATCATCTATTTCTATCCTTGTTATATGCTATTGGTATGCAACTTTATAGAATTTTTTTTGAATATAGAATTTCTATCCTTGTTATATACTATTGTTATATATTATTGGTATGCTTCATCATTCTGCAGTGCATCTGTAATCACACGTCCAACGGCAATAAGTTGTTATTTTCAGAGACGAAAAGTTTGATGATATTACAATTGAAAAATTGATTAATTGGCCAAAATATTTTGTTTAGTTCGTGAGGTTTTGAATTTTTTTTTTTTATGTACTACACTTGAGATTGTAAGCTAGTAATAACATTCTCTTTTTTTCATCACGAGAACTAAGTCATTGTGAGCTAGCAACATTGGGGTTTCTCTTTATTTTTGTTGGAATATTGAAATGTAAATTCGATACATTTATTACTTAATAAAATTTTGATTTAGTTTCTTTCATTATTGATGATTGTTGATGTTTGCATGAAATTCAATTTTTGGATTTATTTCAATTTTATATAGAGGATGAACATGTTTTAATAGCTTTGATATTGATGAATTGAGATTTTTTTTTGAATTTTGTTTCAAAAACATGACAGATCTTAACTGTTGAAAAGAAAAAAAATAGCGATCGGCCAATTCATAAGTTATTTGACAGTTTTAGTCCGTCGTTTTTATTTGACAGACAATAACTATCATTTTATTCAGCTATAAAACAATAGTCCAAAACTGTCGTTTAAATTTTGTGACGCGCTATTTTCGACAGATGCTCTAACGGATCAAAACTGTCGCTAAACTTGATTTACGAACGTTTTGGTCTGACAAAAAATGCCTATTATCTTTTTGCCGCATTGGAGGCAGACTGCACCTTATCGCATGGCACTGTACGTGCATGGATTAACATTTTTTATGCTTCTAAAAGATCTCCTTCAAAGTTTTCGAAACTTAAACAAATTTTGCAATACTTTGATAAGAAGCATGGATAGGAAGTTTGTGTCAGTCACGTATCATCTTCCGCATCATTGGCTGACCGCATGCTGCGTTTATCATATGTTTTGTTTGTCGCATCATATGGCAGTCAGGCTGTCAAATCTTCTTCGATTTCTGATCAAACGAGGTCCTGAAGCACACATTGCGGGATTTGAAGCGTCGGTTCACTTCTTAACTGCTTTGTCTGTTACAATTCTTGAGATGCAGGTTCATCCTCATTAATGCCAGGTTCATCCTATAATTTTGGTACCTGACTTTCCGGGAATCCAAGAGTCATCCGTGGTTGACTTTACCTATAAATAGAGGCTCGAGAAGGGAAAGGAATCCTCTATTGTTCTTCTTTCCATGATGCTTCTATCATCTCTCATAAAGAAGGCTGAGATGGGCAGTCCTGTCGAGTACTTCATTGATCCCCTACCCTTGATGGTCGACCACTTTGTTATGTCCTTTCAATCTAAGGGAAGAGGGGATGCTACTCTTTTACTTCTGATGCTAAAAAGATGAGGGTCTACACATATGCGTCTAAACACAGGGTCACCGATGCACAGTCTGTCGCATGGCCGAGAAATTGTCAGGAGCATGCAAAGACAAAAATTCTCTGCTTGATGCGCATGGTCGTCGCTGAAAGACTTCGTCAAGAAGATGCGCTAATGGCAAAACTTTTTATTACGTGCATGGATGCAACTGTCTTGGGATGCTCATTATGAACATGCACCTGAAAGCTATGCACGACCACTCTTCTCATGGATGCAGTTGTCTCTATGAGGCACCGCGTCTTGAACATGAGCTGTGGTGAACATGCACATGGGTCCAGAATATTTATCTGCGCATATGGCATCTCGTACGCATAGATAATTTGTATTTGACTCTCATAAAGCTAATTTGGTCGAGCGCGCACAACTCTGTTTATGCGTGTTTCTGTCTTTACACGTATCTGACTCGTGTGTTTGACATGCAAGGATCGCCTTGAACCGCTTCGATCTTGATAGAGCATGGACAGATATCATAAGTCCCATTGTTTATGTTGAACAGACATATTACCCTGAAGACTATCCGTTGTCTTCGGACCTAGCTACAGTAGGTGCCCTCCAAACCTGGTCGTCATATTGATTATAGAGTTGAGATTGAGTCACAATCAAAACTCTATCGGCAGCGCATCAACATGACAGATGTGGGACCGTGCATATTTTGAATAATTTATATAGGCCCAGTTTCGTGCTCAATCCTCTCCACTTTGTTGCTCTCTCCATTGCCAAATTCACTCGTGTCGGTAGCAGAAACAACATAGCTGGGCACTTGATGGAGAAAGTTATGAATGTAAAAACTTCCATCGTGTGTACTGATGACTTGAATATCAATGAAAATCTGGATGTGATAAATTTTCACCATATGTACTCATGATCATGAACTTTCTTTTGAATACTATATTTCCTTTCCTTTTTGTGCTAAAGAAATGAAGAATACTTTTTGTTAAGACTTTGCGAATATTTATATGGAAATAGTCATTCCCCTTTCCCGGCGTACTTAAGTGCACCAAGCTTTCGCGCACTTTTGTGCATTTTTCTCCTTACTCTGTGCATATCTTCGTGTGCCCGGTTGGGTTAGGCCGGTGTGCACTGTTGCCCTTATTGTGGTTAGGGTTAAGGTGTGTGGATTGGATCGACTAGGTTAAATTTATTTACTGGAAGTAAGGGACGGAAAAGTATGGGAGGGTAGTTTTTTCTCGTTCTCCAAATTCGAGCCAATAAAATACACGGAGGATTCTCTCTGCTATGGTCCTGTATGCACAATACACGGAGGATTCTTTTTCTGCTATGGTCAGGTATGCACAATACACGAAGGATTCTTTCTCTGCTATGGTCGAAGAACTTTTCGGCATTCTTAAATGAGCCTTCTCATTCCAAGTCAGACTGGATCATCCACGACTTCAAGCCCCACTGGATGCCTAGAGTCGCAGGGGACGTCATGTACGTCTTCAGATCTTCTCGCCCGCCTGCCTCACCTTCGTGCTCCACCCCCCTCCAAGAAGGGCTGTCGCAAGGGTCTGGATGACTACACAGTCTCACCACCATGGGTCCCCTTCCCATCCAAGGTGGCGTACTACTGCCATGAGATATTGTTTATCGGTACACAGGTGTCGCTGGAGGACAACGACTATGGCGTCTTCGAGCCCCAGCTCATGCAGATTTCTATGGAGTCAAGAGAGACCGACGTTGCGATGCGCACCTGCGTCGAGCTGTACCCCGATTGGTTTCCGTTCCTCGTACATGTCTACCAGAATCCGGTGGACAAGCCCACCCTCACGACTACAGGAAAGAAAATTGGTACCTGTGCAGCAAGGGTGACTCAGGAATTAAGCTCTTTATCAATATTATTTCCGACGTCGAGGCTCCTGCTCTATCCCCTCCTTCTGTAGCTCTCCCAACTAACTCATCGACGCATTGGCTGTAGTAGTGGGCCTAGTGGCCTTGGCTATCATAATTTAAACAAGATATATAGTCGAGTATTCCCTTTTGGAGCAAGTCTTGTTTCTGCTATCTTTAGTTTATTGTTTTGTTCTCGATGATAGTTCTACTATATGATTCTGCATTGGAAGTCTGTATCAACTTGAGGCATTTGTATGCATCTTCTTGATTTTCTATATATGTTAATTAGTTGTTGGATTTTTTTCATGAACCTTATCGGAGCCTCAGCGTTTATGGGCTTAATTGATCTACTGCTCGAGGAACATATATATACTAGATGAATGAGGGATTGGAGTTGATGAGGAGGACGGACGAAGAAGGCCCTGAAGTTGATAATAGTGGACGAAGAAGGATACGAGAGCAGAGAAAGAATCCTCCGTGTACTTTATTGGCTCAGATTTGGAAAGAGAGAGAGAAACTACCCTCCTATACTTTCCCGTCCCGCATTTTCACGTAAATAAATGTCCCGCACCTAAAGGTGTTTTATATATATATATATATATATATATATATATATATATATATATATATATTGTCGCAAATAACGTCTAGCCTAGTGGTTAAGATCGAAACATATTATCCAGGAGGTTATGGGTTCAATGTCATTTAATTCCCCTTTTGGAAAATTAAGCGGTGAGTTGGTGATTGGTGCAGCACAGGTGCGGTTCAAGTGCGGTGCTGGTGCTGGCCTACGGGTCAAGATATATGGGGCCTTCGGGCCGGGATTTGGTGGGCCTTTGGTCCGAGTTTCCGAGTTTGTAGCCCTTCGGGCCAGGAGTCTGTAACCCAATTACCTCTTCCAATATATATATATATATATATATATATATTGTCAAAAATTCCTTGGTTCATGTTGTATTGCCTGGGAGTTTCCTCGATTTTGGCTTTGGTTGCTTGTGATTTGGAGCATTGCTATAAGTCTTGAGCTCGAGCTCAGAGTTCGTCAATGGTAGGTCGGGTTGGAGAAAGAGAACAGTAACAGAGGAGAGTATATAAGAGCTTGCAAAAGTGTGAACCATATTCCCTATATCTCGTGCGTACTCTGTGAGTACTGCCTAATCCCGTACGAAAGTGAGCCAAGGAGAAGAACTCTTATAAGACTTCCTAGGCTTACTTTTGAAGGTCTCAGCCTCGACGTACAATTGGCGTACCTAAGCCTGCTTCCCAGCAAAAGTACACCACTGTCTGGCCTTGGCATTTTATTGGCTAGCTCTAGGCAGGCGTACTTTTGCTGATCTCGTTGATTTGTTTGTAAAAAAAAGTGTGCTACCTTCCTTATATCATTCAACATACTTTTTCCCGGTTCTTGCATCGATAGACGAGCCTTGACTTTGGCATGCATTGGTTCTCAAGTCCTTGAATATCATGCCCTCGACTATCGAGCCACTCTTGGTTCTTGTGTTTTGTCTTCTTATTATTGGATTGCTTGACTTTGTATGTCACCTTCTTGTTTGGTTGTTTCATGGACTTTTGTACGCCCTCATTCCTGCTTGCGTGCTTTTGTGTAGTACACCGACTCTTTCCTAGCTCGTGTACTCCTTTCGAGTATGCTACCCTCTTGCTTTCCTGTGTGCTTTGTCAAAGTATGCCGCTAACTTGAGTACTCTAGATTTATACACCGGTTCTTGCCAGGGTGTTCTTGACCTTGTACGCAGGGGTACTTATGTTAGAACACTTTGTTGGAGTATGCCTATTCTAGGGAGATCCTTGTTTAGTTTTCCATGTATAGATCATGTTGTGTACTTGGTGCCTATTCCTAATTAGTTGATCATATAGCCTGACCATAATAAGGGAATTATGATCTAAGAACATAAGGAATTAGTTGATGAGATATTCATGATCATGACCGATAATTGGGATGATTGACTATATCTCTTGACCAACATGATTCCTTTGACAATGGCTTAGTTCGCCAATCCTGTGATGACCTGAATTGCATAATTTCATGAGAATGAATGGTTCTTGACTGATTATACTTTCTGAATTGATCAAGATTTGATTTATGTGACCAACTGCTAGGCCTAGGATCCTGACTTGGTTATTGTATCCGTGCTGATGCACTTTTCCTTCTTGCTTGTTTATAATGGCTTAATTATACATTGAGTTTGGGACATTAGACAATATGTGCACTGAGATGTGACATGAGATCCTGCTCGGTGTATGATATTATATATATTCCAGATTTCTTGGCAAGAAAATGATAAATGGTCAGAACCATAGCGTGGCTAGGATATTGCTTGCTTGAATATTGCATCCACACTTTGGTGAATCCAGACGATTCCTGATAGTTATGGGGATTCGTACCAAGCTTGTATGTACTCTATATAACATCATTAAGGAGAATGTTCATGTGGCCACGACATAAAATTTTATGTAACTACAGGGTTAATTAGGCAACTTAATAGCTATTAGAACATGGGGAGGGAACGATATCCCGAGATCATGTATAATGGGCTGCCCCTTGATAATTTTTAAGGTGTGCAAGGCTAGCCACCAGGGATATTGTATATCATCCACTTGTAGTGGAGTACAATATTCGATCTTTATATTTAAACTGAGACAACATTTCTCTATAGGAATGTTGGAACTGTTATTGATTTATTAGCGCAGTGGCCCTACGGGGAACTGGTGCTATCCTACTTGCTTGTATGTAAAATCTTGGCTAGGTTAGCCCTGCTTGACATGGCACGATCTGAGAATACTTATTATGCATTATTTTTCTAGGATAGCCCAGACTCCATATAATAAGTCGTAACTTTGTTTGGCTTATAATTTGACTTGTTTAAGATTGTATTTTTTTTGCTAGTAGCTTAGGGACATGGTCTGTCAGGGTGTGATATATCCTTGTTTGGTTTGGGAGTTGGGCTATTATGCTATGATATAAAATGGACCAAACTATGACACAGAACCTTAACTTTACCATAATCATGGGATATACCTTATCTCGTGTAATATAACATTCCTTGTCCTTGTTTCGTGAAGGAGTGTCATATTATCTCAATGATGGGGCACACGCTAATGATTCTTGGCTCTTGCACTATATGTTTGATCTGGGTTTTTGTTTCTTCATTCGTGCTTCCTTGTGGTACTTGTTATTTGGGGTCTAATCCCACTGGTTTTGTATGGCCAGGTTTAGAGCCAGTACCTGAGGAACCAGCTTAACATTTTGACAATGGCACGCACCAGTCGGATTGCCGCTGAGGGACATAAATGGATTTTATGATCACTGGTCATGTTGTACATTCTCTTTCTGGGTATTCAGCCATCGGCTCCTCTTAGCCGGCTTCTCTGGATGTCGGTTCCTTTACTTGACTTAATATAATCAATCTACAGTTGATCTCGGTTATGTAACTATTGATACTCTACTAGCCTAATATTTTGATGGTTAGACTTCCAAAATATTTTAATGGAGTATTTGGGATGGTTTATTGCTTTATCTTATATATTCTATGTTTATTGTTACTTGCTTGAATAATTGAGACATAGTTGTTCTGATACCTTATGAGACATGATTATAGCTTGCACTCTCTTGTCTTTCTACAGTCGTGACCGTTGTACGACGTTTTATACCTTGTTAGGGATAACTGGCTATGCTCGTCTCCATATTTCGTTATTGGGGCATGACAAGTTTTTATTGGTGGCCCATGCATGTCCTAATTTCAGGCTTGTTGGGTATCATATTCTTAGGAGTCTCAATCAAACATATTCTTCCTTGAAATTTTGGATTCGTCTTTATCGATAACTCAGCTTGAACCATCCAATTCCTTATTCTTTTTTGTCCTATTTTTATGAGTCTTGTGTCATTTTCTTAGGGTTTCCCCTTCCTCGGTTGCTAGAGGAGCAGGAGTGGTAGGATAACCTAAATAACAAGGTTCGGTTAGATCACAACAAGGGGCACAACCTTCTCAGGGGGAGGTACTAGTAGAACCAGTAGTAGAGCAAGTGGAACCTAGGGTACCAGAAGTTCCAATACCTCCACTAGTACCAGTGACCCCAATAGTTCTTGATACTCCAGCCTTATTAAAAATCATCAGGGGAATGTTGCTACCCAATAACACCAGATGGTGGTACAGCAACATCAGTAGCTTCAGCAGCAATAGTAGAACATCTTTGCTAAATTAAGGATTGTAGACAGCTCTAGATAAAAGTGGAAGGGTAGACTCGAGGGCGTTAGTTAGATTCAGCCGACTTAACCCCCAATACTTTGATGGTATAGAGGAACCATCACGATAGACAATTGGCTCTAAGACATTGTGACCATTTTGGCAACAGCTAAGGTTCCGGCTGAGGAACAGGTAGATCTGGTCTAATTATAACTTCTGAATCTTGCCTGGGATTGGTGGATATCAGAAAAGGTTGGCTTGAGGCAACCTATTTCTTCGGACAAGTTCAGAACCCGATTCAGTACGAAGTACTTCAGATTTGTAGCCCAGTTTGAGTTACAATAAAGGTTTATCAACCTCAAGCAGTCTGGTAGAACAGTGGATGGCTACGTAGCAGAGTTTAGCCGACTGCGTAGATTTGTAGCAATGATGGTGACAACAGAGCAGATTGGGCAATGAGAGTCCAGTAGGGACTTTATTTGGATATTTTATAGTTGGTAGAGGGGCACAACTACTAGACTTTTAATGACGTATTGGTGGTAGCCAGGAGACATGAACTTACCCTTCAGAGGTTGGCATCAAAAATGGAAGACCAGAAGGGGTCTCAAGATCAGATTAGTGGAGGAGGAGCGACACCCCGAACGTCATCACCATCCCCCGACGTTTACATTCATGACACTGTACCCGGGAGGCCAATGACCTTGACAATGACGGCACCAACTCGGCATCAGCAACAACAACAACGTCAGATAGCACCTACGGGTTGTATATATTATGGCAAGGAAGGCCATACCAGGAGTGTTTGCAGGACAGAAAATGGGTTATGCCTGAGATATGGTAGCCAAACCATAGGGTTGCTACATGCCTATTGATATAGAGACCAGAAGGACCAGTACCCCAGTTTTCGGCATTGCCAGAACCTAGGACAGTGCAACACGGAGAGCAAGCTTTGGCGGTGAGGCCGTTAGCTTAGCGACTGTTACTGACACAGACTCAGATATATAGGCAACAACAGCACCAACAATAAAAATAGGGTCAGTAAATACCAGAGTAACATTACCAGGGAAGGGAGCAACAAGGAGCTCGACAAGGCCAAGGGCATGCATTCACCTTATCTTTGGAGGGAGCCTCGGCATCAGGTGACGTAGTGACAGGTAATGTTTCTGTCGCATCATTTTCTACTATATCATTATTTGATTCAGGAGTTTCACATTTATTTGTATATGCACGATTTACGACGCGTATTGGATTAGAGTTTGAGGTATTACCAGAGAGGTTGAATATGCTCACTGGTAATGGGCTCGTAGGAGTTACTAGAGTGTGCCTAGCGTGTCCAGTCGTAGTGTATGAACACCTATTACTGTGAAGTTGATCGAGTTCACTATGGGTAACATTGATTTTATCTTGGGCATGGACTCGCTGAGAGACAGTCATGCTACGATAGATTGCCATAGGAGTAGATATTATTTTGTGTAGTGCCTCAAATCTCGGGGTGTAACATTTTGTGTCCCTGGTTTGGAGGAGTTTATAATCGTTAGATCTACGTGAGACCAGCAAGAAGAAGGAGTTGCAGTAGTGGCAGCGGAAGAAGAAATGATTCCCAAGAGAGTCGACGAGTTTGTGGACGTCTTTCCCGACGAGCTTCCAGGATTGCCTTCAGTTAGAAAAGTAAAGTTTTGCATAGATTTGATGCCAGAAACAGAACCCATATCTTATAAAGTTTATCAGATGTCACCCTCATAACTTGACAAGCTATATCAACATATGGAGGAGTTGAAGGCGAAGAAGTTTATTTGTACCAGTGAATCACCATGGTGAGCACTAGTGGTATTGGCGAAAAAGAAGGATGGATCGACCCGATTGTGCATTGACTACAGGTAGTTGAACGCAGTGAAAGTGAAAAACAAGTATATTTTGCCTAGAATTGATGACATATTTGATCAGTTGAGTAGAGAATGAGTATTTTCTAAGATTGATCTTTAGTCCAGATATCATCAGGTGCGAGTATGAAAGCAAGATATACCCAAGACAACATTTAGGTCACGATATGGACATTATAAGTTCCTAGTGATGCTATTTGAATTTACCAATGCACCAGCAATATTAATGGACTTGATGAACAGTATCTTCATGTTGTACTTAGATCAATTTATGGTAGTATTTATCGATGACATCCTTG
This sequence comes from Iris macrosiphon, assembly GCA_036927795.1. Taxonomy (NCBI): domain Eukaryota; kingdom Viridiplantae; phylum Streptophyta; class Magnoliopsida; order Asparagales; family Iridaceae; genus Iris; species Iris macrosiphon. Next base: position 86,428,772 of record JAYESA010000008.1, read on the forward strand.
TATACTCCCGTAATGAAGAATAACATGAAGAGCATCTTCGAAAAGTATTACAGACCTTGAGAGAACACCAACTATATTCAAAGCTTTGTAAGTACTAGTTTTGGTTGGACCATATTTTATTCCTAGGACATTATTTCTAGAGCAGGAGTATCAGTGGATCCCAAGAAAGTTAAGGCAGTAGAGAATTTGCCAGCCCTGAAGACAATAGTAGATGTGTGCAGATTCCTTAGATTAGCAGGGTACTATAGAAGATTCATGTCAAACTTTGCAAGAATTTTAGCGTCGATGACCCGGTTAACTTGGAAAGATGTTAAGTTTGTATGGTCAATATAATGTCAAACAACTTTTAAAAAAATGAAGATGAGGTTGATCTCAGCACTGATCTTCACACTTCTAGTGGGATAAGGAGGATTCACTGTATATTGTGATGCATCACGAAAGGGTCTTGGATATGTTCAGATGCAACATGGGAGAGTGATAGCGTATGCATCGCGACAGCTTCAAGATCACAAGAAGAATTGCCCGGCCAATGACTTGGAACTGGCAGCAGTAGTATTTGCGTTCAAGTTGTTGAGGCATTAGTTGTATGCTAATCGGATGGAGATATTTACAGATCATAAGAGTTTGAAGTACATATTCACCCAGAGGCACTTGAATATGAGGCAAATGAGATGGTTAAAATTGCTGAAAGATTATGACATAGAGTTCGAATATCATATCGACAAGGCAAATATGGTAGCTGATGCAGATAGTAGAAGAGGTGGAACATTTATTTTAACGACTCAGAAGCACATTTTAGAAGATCTTCAGGAGATGGGTATCGAGATAATACTTCCACAAGACGAAGGAGTTTTGGCCAGTTTACAGATACAGTCTACCTTGGTAAACAAAATTAGGGTAGCTCTGTCAGAAGATTCACGGATCCAGAAGTTACGAGCAGAATGCGAGTTTAGACTCTGGAAGGAGTTGATCATTCACAGCGACGGAACATTAAGATTTGGAAATTATCTTGGTGTGCAGAGTAGGGATATACGACAATAGTTCACGACTGAAGCACACAACTCATAGTATTTTATTTACTCGGGTGGCACAAAAATGGATCAAGACATTAAGAAGAACTTCTTGTGGAACGGGATGAAGAGAGAGATAGCACATTTTGTTTCCCGATGCTTGATATGTCAGCAAGTGATGGCAGAGCAACAGCGGTCAGCAGGATTGTTCCACCCTCTTCCTATACTAAAGTAGAATTGGAGCATATTACTATGGACTTCGTAATCAGCTTACATAGATCCTCTACTAGTCGCGCATATTACATATTACGAAGGTACTATATTTTTTTCCCTTTAAATTGGGACAATCCAAGGAACAGTTGACAGATATGTATATGCAACAAATTATGAGGCAACATGGTGTACCAGTAAGCATAGTATCAAATTGAGATACAAGGTTCACTTCTCTTTTCTGGAGAAGCTTGTACGAGAGACTGGGTACCAAGTTAAGGTTTAGTACTGTATACCACCCCTAGACAGATGGGCAGTCCGAGAGAACCATCTAGACTTTAGAAGATATGTTATGGGCCTATACCCTAGACTTTAGTGGATCAAGGGGGAATCACCTATACTTGGTATAGTTCTTATATAATAACAGTTACAGGGCTAGTATCTATATGGCACCTTTCGAGGCATTGTATGGAAGAAGGTGCAAGCCATAGTTATCTTGGGGTGACATTGGTGTGAAAAAAATATTGGGTCTACAAATGATCGCTCAGACTGTAGAAGTCGTCAAGCAGATGAGAGAGTGGTTGCGAGTTGCACAAGATCGGCATCGCCATTGGAGATATCAACATCTTAGGAATCTAGAATTTCGTATCGACAGCCACATATTTTTGCAAATTTTGCCTACACGTGGAGTTATGAGATTCGGGATACGCGGGAAGCTTAGTACGTGATACTTTGGGCCGTTTGACATTCTCGAGCGGGTGGGGGATGTTGATTTTTACCTTGCCCTTTCACCTTCGCTTTGTGAGGTGCATGTGATATTTTATGTTAGGTATTTTTCAGACCTGAGCCATGTCCTCGATCATTCTGAGATAGTCGTTGGTACCTACTTGTCTTATGAGGAACAAACCGTGTCCATTTTGGACCGAAGAGAAAATATGCTCAAGAATCGGACTATCTATCTTGTCCATATCATTTAGGGACATCACTCTTTGGGGGAGTCAACGTGGGAGCACTAGTATGATATTAGGTCTCGGTATCCATACCTGTTTGACTCACAAGTTATATTTCTTCGTATGCCTTCTTGGATTCCGTAATCATTGATCACCTTGCTTGAGTGATGTTGGTTTGATATATGTTTTGTATTGCTTGTTTGTATGGTTGCCTGTGTGATTTCTTGTAGTTAGTTGTGCTTGCTTTGAAACCTCTAGCTTGTCTTGGGCCTGAAATTTTGAGGATAAAATTTTTCTAGGGTGGGTAGAAATGTCACTCCTCTTTTCTGGCGTACTTGAGTCACCTAGCATTGGCGTACTTTTGGTGCATTTTTTTCCTTGGCGCACTCTGTGCATATCCTCGTGTGCCCGGTTGTGTTAGGCCGACGTACATTGCTGCCCTTGTTGTGGTTAGGGTTGAGGTGTGTTGCTTGGATCGGTTAGGTAGGATCAAACAGTCCACAATCCAACCCTAGCCCAATTTGTATCCTTGTCCCCTCTTTCTCCTTATTGTTTCCATTCTCTTATTTCTTTTTTCATAGGCAAGTACATCTTACAAAAATAAAAAAAACATGATCTTTTTAAAGTTTTATTTTAATATTTTGTTTGTTTTAATTAGTCATTTGTGTGCCTGTGATTTCCTGATCAGTGTTAGTTCTTGGTGTTTTCGATTTTGGAGATAGAGTTGGTGTAGATCTAAGTTTTACTATATGGGTTTCAGGTGTATATTTTTCTTAGGGGTTTGATTCCCCAAAACTATATATATATATATATATATATATATATATATATATATATATATATATATATATATATATATATGTGTGTGTGTATGTGTGTGTGTGTGTGTGTCTGTGTGTGTGTCTGTGTATTTTCCCCAAAACTATATATATATATATATATATATATATATATTATAGAAAACTCCTTGGTTCATGTTGTAGAGCCTAGGAATTTCTTTGATTTTGGCTTTGGTTGCTTGTGATTTGGAGCATTACCATAAGTCTTGAGCTCAAGCTCAGAGTTCATCAATGGTAGGTCGGTTTGGAGTAGAAGAATAGTAATATAGGAGTTCACATGAGAGCTTGCAATATTGGGCGCACTTTTAGTGTGACCCGTATTCCCTACATCTCGTGCATACTCTATGAGTCTGCCTAATCCCTTTAGAAAGTGTGCCAGGGAGAAGAACTCTTGTAAGACTTCCTAGGCGTACTTTTGAAGGTCTTAGCCTGGACGTTCAATTAGCATACCCTGAGCCTGCTTCCCAGTGAAAGTACGTCGTTGTCTGGCCTTGGCTTATTATTGGCAAGATCTAGGCCAGCGTACTTTTGCTGAACTCGTTGATTCGTCCGTGACCAAAGTGTGCCACCTTCCTTATAGCCTTTGGTGTACTCTTGCATGGTTCTTGCCTTGACAGACGAATCTTGACTTTAGCATGCATCGGTTCTCGAGTCCTCGACTGTCATGCCCTCAATTTTCATGTCACTCTTTGTTCTCATATTTTATCTTCTTGTTGTTGGCTTTATTGGCTTTGTACGCCGCATGCTCTTGTGTAGTACGCTTACCCTTGCCTAGCTCGTGTACTCCTTTTGAGTACGCCACCCTCTTGCTTGCCTGTGTGCTTTGTCAAAGTACGCCGCCAACCTGAGTACTCTAGATTTTTACGCCGGTTCTTGCCAGTGTGTTCTTGACATTGTATGCCAGGATGTTTATGTTAGCGCGCTTTGTTGGAGTATGCCTATGCTCGGAAGATCCTTGTTTGGTTGTTGCATGTGTAGATCCTGTTGTGCACTTGTGCCTATTCCTAATTAGTTGATCATGTAGCCTGACCATGAGAAGTGAAATATGATCCAAGATCGTGAGGAATTAGTTCATGAGATATTCATGATCATGACCGATACTTGGGATGATTGACTATATTTCTTGACCAACATCAATCCATTGACAATGGCTTAGTACGCCAATCCTGTGATGACCTGAATTGCATGATATCATGAGAATTAATGATTCTTGACTAATTATACTTCCTGACTTGATCAAAATATGATTCATGTGACCAACTACTAGGCCTAGTATCCTGACTTGGTTATTGTATCCGTGCTGATACACTTTTCCTGCTTGCTTGTTTATAATAACTTAATTATACACTGAGTTTGGGACATTGGCCAATATGTGCACTGAGATGTGACATGAGATCCTGCTCGTTGTATGATATTATATATATTCCTGATTTCTTGGTATTGAAATAATAATTGGTCAGAACTATAGCATGGCTAGGATATTTCTTGCTTGAATGTTGCATCCACACATGGGTGTATCCAGACTTGATTCCTGATAATTATGAGAATTCATACCAAGCGTGCCCGTACTCTGTACGACATCATTAAGGGGAATGTTCATGTGGCCATGTCATGGATTTCCATGTAACTGTAGGATTAATTAGGCAACTTAAAAGCTTTTGAAACTTGGTAAGGGAACGGTATCTCGAGATCGTGTATGATTTCCCCCTGATAAGTTTTAAGGCGTGCAAGGCTGGCCACCATGGATATTGTATATCATCCACATGTAGTGGAGTGTAATATTCGATATTTATATTTAAACCGAGCCAACATTTTCCTATAGGAAGGTTGAAACTGTTATTGATTTACTAGTGCAGTGGCCCTATGGGTAACTGGTGCGATCTTACTTGCCTGCCTGTAAAATCTTGGCTAGGTTACCCATGCTCGAAATGGCACGATCTGAGGATGCTTATTATGCATTATTTTTTTGTGATAGCCCAGGCTCCATATAACAAGATGTAACTTTCTTTTGGCCGATTATAATTTGACTTATTTGTGATTGTACATTTATGTTAGTAGCTTAGGGACAAAGACTATCGTGGTGTGGTAGTTCAACTTTTGTCCTTGTTTGGTTGGAGAGTTGGGCTATTATGCTATGATAAAATATGGACCGAACTACGACACAAAACCATAGCTTTGCCATAATCATGGGACGTACCTTATCTCGTATGATATGGCATTCCCTGTCCGTGTTAGTGAAGGAGTGTCTGGTTATCTCAATGATTGGGCACGCACCAATTATTCTTGCTCATGTACTATATGCTTGATATGGGTTTTTGTTTCTTTATTCGTAGTTCCTTGTGGTACTTGCTGTAAAACCCCTATTTCAAAAAAAAAATTATATTTATTATATTTATTAATTAATAATTTAATTAATGTAATTTTGTGCTAAATAGGAGAAATAGATTTTTAATAATTTTTATTTTAGGTGTTCGGGCACTTAGAGGATTTATGGGACCATCAAAAAATTTTTAGAATTTATTCCATGTAGGAGACCCCTTGAGCAGTCGCTAGCCTAACGGTGTGCATTCCCCTAATCTATAAATTTTCTTATGTGTGTATATATATATATATATATATATATATATATATATATATATATATGTATATATATATACAAATATATATATGTATATATATATTTAAAAAAGAAAAGAAAAGAAAAGAAAAGAAAGTATAAAGAAATAATTAATAATATACTAATAATAATAATACTAATAATACTAACTTAGCAATTCCAACTAGCAAGCTAGCAAATTTGCTAGCAAATGCACAGCCTGCTTAAAGCAAAGCAAGCAACTTACAATGTAAGCACAGCACTCCTATCCCATTCCCACTTCACGGACGCAGCCCCCCACGCGGACCGCCTCCTACTCTCTCTCTTCCTATCCTATATATATATATATATATATATATATATATATATATATATATATATATATATATATATATATATATATATATATATATATATTATTTCATAAAACTCTAACCTAAAATATGCAGACCCCCTCTTCTCATCTAGAGCCATCATCGCAGCCAGAGAACCCCATCAGGCCGTCCAAACCATCCCGACGACCCCGACCTCGCGCACTGCATATTCCCACACGAGGCACCTTCGCTCCGGAGTGGTTTTTCGTCGACTCGCTCAACCAAACGTCGTTCCGTCTTCACCGGTATGCTCATCCCTTAACCCTCTTCCATATTTGTATAATAGCAGACCTCGAACAATGTGTACCCATAGGCGAAAACAGCGTCCAAGTTGGCGCGAGCAGACCGAATTCTGGGATCGCAGAAAACTGCGGTGACCATCCATGTTGCCGAGTTCGTATCTCCCACTACAGAGATCCAAATTCGATGATTCTTTTTGATATGTGTAGAATACTTGACCTAGTTTATTTTTTGTTAAATAACCCTAGATTATTAGCTGCTGTGGACAGAATTAAATTCGTCACAAAACTCCACGAACCCACTTTTTCCAGAATTCTAAAAGTTGTGAAACGGAGCGCGCCCCGCCAAACGGGACCGCCCCGCCGTGTACCAAGTGTACCGAACGGTGCACACAGCGTAACCAGACACGTAAAAATTTGTGAGAACTGATTCGGACGTGTGTGCGCGCCGAAATCAGGCCATATCCGAGGACACACCCTGTGTCGTAAATTTTATGGAACTCACCCATATTTTGTGCACGCTTATCAGATTACGACAAAACTTGTGCCACTGGACTCATGGTAACGTGCTGGTCCTGTGACCCAATTTTCATGCAATTCTAAGACGGTTGACCAAATCGCCAATTGGCGGGCCCCACAGTTGACTTTTTGGACAAAATTTTGTTCGGCTCATCGGAATCCATATTTAGACATACCGTTGGGTTCGTATTGACATTTAGAGTTGTTTGACCTATAATTTGTTGCATTTAGAGACTGTTACCCTTGGTACGCTTTTTGGTGCAAAGTGGGCCACCCGTGGACCCCACTTTTATCCGAAATTACCATTTTGCCCCTGTGTCCAAATTGGACGAAAGGGAAGTGCTTTTTAGCTATTTTGCTTATTCTGGGAACGTTGGTGATATTTATTTCAGCATCCGGAGATATTGTTCTGCGGCCATAGCTTTTGATCCTGTGCGTTTGACTTTTGGACAGTACACTTTGCAGCTTTCTTACCAGGCAAGATACCTTGCCAAATTGCTTACAGTATTTTGCATGCTTAGTATATTTCTGTATATTTATTTTAGTTCTATTTATTTATTGTATGCGTAGTTCCTTTCAGTCATTACTATATATTAGATATATTGACACACACTTGACACTTAGTATCATAGAGGACAATTATTAGGCGTATGGGCTTTTAACCACTCTGGTAACACCGTAGTCACTAGCACGCACTATGGTGGGTCGTGTCCGATGGTCGCTACCCGAGAGGTATGTCGATTGATGGAGTCCGAGGGTCGCTACCCCAGAGGTATGTCGGCTGATGATGTCCACTAACGAGCGTGAGATTGTGAGGATTAGATCGAGTAGCCTACCCTTGCCCATACGTCAAAAAGTTATCCTCATTTGCATTTATATAGATTGTCTTGTACAGCATACTTATTTATTTTCAAATTATATGCATGTTTACTGTATTCAATTTGGCTCACTTTTCTGTATCTTGTTACGTCCCTCTGAGGACCTGGTCCTCTGCCAGGTGTATCTGCTCTTGAGTATTTGCAGGAGTACGGGCCTGGACCTGACGCATTCCTTTCTGCAGAGGAGGTCTTACCTTCTGAGCATCGTTGATTATCTAGCGATGGATTCTTTTAGCTGATACACTTCTATCTTCATATTATTTTATATTGGAGATTTTATACTCCTCTCTCATTTTAGTTTGGATATAGTCTTTGGTAGTGGATTTGTCTCCACCCGACTATTATTTTGGATATTTCAGACTCCTTATTCTAGTTAGTATTTCTTTTCTATGACTTGTTGTGTGGATGAGATTAGCATATCTGTGACTTGTGACATTATATATACCACATGTGAGTTTATATTCATATTACAGCGTTCGTATGGGTTATGGTTTCCATATATTGGAGTTGCCATATCCATGCGGCTGGCATGCTTACGTGTTCTAGTCCTACGTATTATTGGGACTAGGGAGTGACATGTTTTTGTGGTGGCCCATGCAGGTCGAGTTAGCTGTTTCAGTTACGTCACTGTACCGAGCGGGCCTGCACCTAGGATTAGAATCTTAGATCTCATCCACACTTGACTATAACTTACCTTCCTTCCAACATGTCCTACTTAAGTTCTTGCATCCTGCTCGATTCATGTACTCTTCTTAATCCTTCGTCCATCTCTTGCAGAGAGATGAATTTGCATAATGGGCATGCCGCCACCGAGGACAACACGTCTCCAGGGGGCGACGACCAACCACTAGGAGTGACCTCAACACCACCTCTTCTTCCCGGACCGGATGGACCGACTAGCAATCCAATCCCATCAACCCCTTTCATGATACCTAATGGAACTTTTCCAGCTCCACTAGCACCGCAAGATGGCCAAACACAGCTGTTCCAATTCTTTCAAATGATAATACAGGAACAGAGGAAGCAAGCAGCAGTGCAGAGGCTAGAATTTCTGGCAGCACTTGAGAGAATGGCTGCACTAGCCCCTGCACCAACCCAGGCACTAGTTTCAGTACCACAAGCTCGGGTTGGTTCAGTCAAAGACTTTGTGCAGATGGGCCCTAAGCCATATAAGGGCAATGAGAGTCCAGAGGAGACCACGAACTGGATTGCCAATACCAAGAAGTTGTTAGAGGCATCACAACTACCTACTGATCTATGGATGATAGGCGTGAGGACTCAGTTAGAAGGCAACGCGCACCACTGGTGGGAATCAATGGAGCGCCAGTTGGGTACGCATCAGACTTGGGAACAATTCTTGGAATGCTTTGAGAGGAAGTACTTTCCGGATACTGTAAGGGACGCATTGTACGATCAGTTCCTCCATCTAGAGCAAGGGGACAAGACGGTTGATGAGTATAACATAGAGTTTAGCCGTCTCAGTAAGTATGGCACAGTCCTAATACCTAATGACTTGGAGAAAGCTAAGAGGTTTCACCGCGGGCTGACTCAGGAGCTCCAGCACTGCACTAGCTCCCAGTCCCGGATCTCTTATGCCGAGCTATTGACAGAGGCCAGGATCCAGGAGGCCATCAGCAAGGGAAACAGAATTCAATAAAGAATTTATCAGGGACCAGTAAGGACACAGCAAGGAGGACCCATTAGACACCCTTTGACACGCCAGCAACCAGATAGTGTTGTACCATATCCAACCAAGGAGCTCCGTACTTGTCACTATTGTGGAAGGACAGGTCATATTCTAAGAGACTGTCATCGTCGATTGGGACTGTGCATGGTATGTGGATCAAGTCACCATCAAGCTCGAGAATGTCCTCAGCAGAACCCTGGGTTTATGGCATTAAAATCAAGAACACCGTATATACCCTCAAGTATAGAAGACCAAAGGGACCCACCACTGCTTCTATAGTCTGCACAAATGGAGGGGACTAGACCCCAGTTGATCAATCAAGGACAAGGCCAAGCACTCATTATGACAAGTATGGGAGAGCAGACACAGAAAGCCGTAGATACAGGTACGACCTTTTAGTTATAATTGACTTTGCATACTCATAACCCCATTGTGACACAAGATCTTAGATGTACAAATAGATATAGAATTATATATATATGGTAGTCTAGCAGTTATAAGGATATATTTTTATGCTACCCAGATGGCATACACGCGATGCTAATGGATGACATGAGTAGCAGTAGTAGTATTCTCCCCTATTTTTATCTCGTCCTCTTGGGTGACTCATCTCCTCCTTTTATATTCATTCCTTATCTCGTGCGTAACTCTTCCTATCATAGTCGTATCTTTCGTGCCATTATGAATTGTTTGATATCAACCTCACCCCTAGTTTGTTAGTTAAACATAAATGTGTTAGTAATGCTTGATAACTAAGGATGAGTTCTTAATATGTATATGCACTATAACAATATCTGTATTCTTTATTAGTTTAAACCTTAAGTAGCACCATGTAGCATAGTAGAAATTGTTAGATCACTTGAGCTAGATCATAGCCCTAATAGTTAGTCAAGACCTTAAGTGTCTCCCTAAAAACTTAGACTATGCCTAGGAAAGAGTTGAAGGCACTTGTTACGAACTGATGACTATGACAAATCGTCGGCGAGGTAGCGACAGTTGCCGCCAGACAATTTTGGTAGAGTAGTCGAATTACTTGCAGCCATACTGGCCAGGTGGCGTGGCATTATTAGACTATGATACTTGACGGTTATTAGAAAAAGTCATAGTTATGAGATTCCAGACAGGTATCCCAAGACTCTCGACCCAATAAATATAATTGCCTTACAATCTAGACAATAGCTTCAAAGAATGTGACTACTAGTAGAATTTTTGTAAGTTGGGTAGTGTAGACGAGTTAGGGGATGATAGGATAGTGTGTGGACAATAGATGATGAAGTGTTAGAATGGCAGACCATGAGTTTAGGAGTCCTGCTAGACACCAATGTAGTGTAATATCTATAGTGATCACTATGAATATGGGTTAGTGGCAATTTCGAGGACGAAATTTTTGTAAGTTGGGTAGAAAGTAAAACCCCTATTTCAAAAAAAAAATCGTATTTATTATTTTTATTAATTAATAATTTAATTAATGTAATTTTGTGCTAAATAGGAGAAATAGATTTTTAATAGTTTTTATTTTAGTCGTTCGGGCACTTAGAGAATTTATGGGACCATCAGAAATTTTTCGGAATTTATTCCATGTAGGAGACCCCTTGAGCAGTTGCTAGCCTAACGGTGTGCATTACCCTAATCTATAAATTTTCTTATGTGTATATATATATATATATATATATATATATATATATATATATATATATATATATATATATATATATATATATATATACAAATATATATATGTATATATATATATATTTAAAAAAGAAAAGAAAAGAAAAGAAAGTATAAAGAAATAATTAATAATATACTAATAATAATAATACTAATAATACTAACTTAGCAATTCCAACTAGCAAGCTAGCAAATTTGCTAGCAAATGCACAGCCTGCTTAAAGCAAAGCAAGCAACTTACAATGTAAGCACAGCACTCCTATCCCATTCCCACTTCACGGACGCAGCACCCTCACGCGGACCGTCTCCTACTCTCTCTCTTCCTATCCTCTCTCTCTCTCTCTCTCTCTCTCTCTCTCTCTCTCTCTCTATATATATATATATATATATATATATATATATATATATATATATATATATATATTATTTCATAAAACCCTAACCTAAAATATCCAGACCCCCTCTTCTCATCTAGAGCCGTCACCGCAGCCAGAGAACCCCGTCAGGCCGTCCAAACCATCCCGACGACCCCGACCTCGCGCACTGCAGATTCCCACACGAGGCACCTTCGCTCCGGAGTGGTTTTCCGTCGACTCGCTCAACCAAACGTCGTTCCGTCTTCACCTTTATGCTCACCCCTTAACCCTCTTCCATATTTGTATAATAGCAGACCTCGAACAACATGTACCCATAGGCGAAAACAGCGTCCAAGTTGGCGCGAGCAGACCAAATTCTGGGATCGCAGAAAACTGCGGTGACCACCCATGTTGCCGAGTTCGTATCTCCCACCACAGAGATCCGAATTCGGTTATTCTTTTTGATATGTGTAGAACACTTAACCTAGTTTATTTTCTGTTAAATAACCCTAGATTATTAGCTGCTGTGGACAGAATTAAATTCGTCACAAAACTCCACGAACCCACTTTTTCTAGAATTCTAAAAGTTGTGAAACGGAGCGCGCTCCGCCAAACGGGACTGCCCCGCCGTGTACCAAGTGTACCGAACGGTGCACACAGCGTAAACGGACACATAAAAATTTGTGGAAACTGATTCGGACGCGTGTGCGAGCCAAAATCAGGCCGTATCCGCGGACACACCCCGTATCGCAAATTTTGTGGAACTCACTTCTATTTTGTGCACGCTTGTCAGATTACGACGAAACTTGCGCCACTGGACTCGTGGTAACGCGCTGGTCCTGTGACCCAATTTTCACGAAATTCTGAGATAGTTGACCAAATCGCCAATTGGCGGGCCCCACAGTTGACTTTTTGGACAAAATTTTGTTCGTCTCATCAGAATCCATATTTGGATATACCGTTGGGTTCGTATTGACATTTAGAATTGTTTGACCTATAATTTGTCCCATTTAGAGACTGTTACCCTTGGCACGCTTTTCGGTGCAAAGTGGGCCACCCGTGGACCCCACTTTTACCCGAAATTACCATTTTGCTCCTGTGTCCAAATTGGTCGAAAGGGAAGTGCTTTTTAGCTATTTTGCTTATTCTGGGAACGTTGGTGATGTTTATTTCAGCATTCGGAGATATTGTTCTGCGGCCATAGCTTTTGATCCTGTGCGTTTGACTTTTGGACAGTACACCTTGCAGCTTTCTTACCAGGCAAGATACCTTGCCAAATTGCTTACAGCATTTTGCATGCTTAATATATTTCTGTATATTTATTTCAGTTCTATTTATTTATTGCATGTGTAGTTCCTTTCAGTCATTACTATATATTAGATATGTTGACACACACTTGACACTTAGTATCATAGAGGACAATTATTAGGCGTATGGGCTTTTAACCACTATGGTAACACCGTAGTCACTAGCATGCACTATGGTGGGTCGTGTCCGATGGTCGCTACCCGAGAGGTATGTCGATTGATGGAGTCCGAGGGTCGCTACCCCAGAGGTATGTCGGCTGATGATGTCCACTGACGAGCGTGAGGTTGTGAGGATTAGATCGAGTAGCCTACCCTTGCCCATACGTCGAAAATTTATCCTTATTTGCATTTATATAGATTTTCTTGTACAGCGTACTTATTTATTTTCAAATTATATGCATGTTTACTGTATTCAAGTTGGCTCGCTTTTCTGTATCTTGTTACGTCCCTCTGAGGACCTGGTCCTCTGCCAGGTGTATCTGCTCTTGAGTATTTGCAGGAGTACGGGCCTGGACCTAACGCATTCCTTTCTGCCGAGGAGGTCTTACCTTCTGAGCATCGTTGATTATCTAGCGATGGATTCTTTTAGCTGATACACTTCTGTCTTCATATTATTTTATATTGAAGATTTTATACTCCTCTCTAATTTTAGTTTGGATATAGTCTTTGGTAGTGAATTTGTCTCCACCCGACTATTATTTTGGATATTTCAGACTCCTTATTCTAGTTAGTATTTCTTTTCTATGACTTGTTGTGTGGATGAGATTAGCATATCTGTGACTTGTGACATTATATATACCACATGTGAGTTTATATTCATATTACAGCGTACGTTTGGGTTATGGTTTCCATATATTGGAGTTGCCATATCCATGCGGCTGGCATGCTTACGTGTTCTAGTCCTACGTATTATTGGGACTGGGGTGTGACACTTGCTATTTGGGGTCTAATCCCACTAGTTTTGCATGGCCAAGTTTAGAACCAACACCTGAGGATCCAGCTTATCTTCCCGAAAATGGCGCACACCAGACGGATAGCCGCTGAGGGACATGAGTGGGTTTTTTGATTACTACTCATGTTGTACATTCTCTTTTTCTTTTTATCTATTCATCCACCAACAAATGTTAGCAGGCGTGTCTGGACATTAGTTCCTTTACATAACTATAATGTAATCAGACTGAACCTGATCTCGGTTATGTAACTATTAATACTCTGCTAGCCTAGACTTCCAGAATATTTTGATAGAGCATTTGGATACCTTATTGCTTTATCGTATATATTCTATATTTATTGTTACTTTCTTAAATAATTGAGAACTAGTTGTTCTAAGATCCTAGGAGACTTGATTGTAGCATGCACTCCCTTATATTTTTACAGCCGTGACCATCGTATGACATTATATACCTTGTATAGGGTAGCTGGCCTTGTCCGTCTCTATATTTTGATATTGGGGTGTGACATAAATATTTCATAGACTTATTATCCTGGGCATACTTAAGACAAAAGTAAGGATAACAAGTTGGACTAACACTATTAACGTAATATGGACGTAAAGTAGGTACTCGATTGTCAAAATATTTTTTCAGAGGTGATGTGGATATGACAAACTTTTGAGTGGAACTTACTATCTGGGACGCACTTTGAGAGACATTCACAGATAATATGTTGGAGGAGGACTACTACTGTTAGAGCAATCACTAAGAGAAAAGTTAGGGCAACACCCAAAATTAGGACGACCTCACATGTCCAAACGGGGACATGTACTCACCCTCAAGACACACAAGAATGTCTACCTAGGTCCGTCTAACCTAGGGCAACACCCAAAATTGGGCCAATCTCGGATTTTACCCAAAATAGACACAAAACCTAATGTCAAAATCTCCAAACACAACCAAACAAGTTTCAACTTTCTCCCATAGGTAGCCCTAAGATCTAAGAAGGTTCTAAACTACTAATTACACTATATTAGAGCAATCACTAAGAGGAAAGTTAGGGTTTACCTCTTGGGAGTTGGAATCCCAAGGCCAAAGTCTCCAAAAAGCCCCAAATTTACCACACCAAGCCTCCAAGCCTCCAAACCAAGCTTATACACCAAATCTAAGCTCTACACACCTAGGTTAAGGAAAAGTGAAGGGTTAGGGTTTGTATTAAAGAGGGAAACAAATGAAGGAAGAGAAAGAAGGTGAGAAAACTTACTTGAAATTTGGAAAGTGTGAAGAAATAAAGTGAAGAAAGAGAATGGAGGAAGAAAATGAAGAAGAAGAAGAATGGAATGAAGGGGGCAAAGGTTCGGCCAAGTAAGAAATAGGTTTAGGGTTAGGGTTTGTATTTAGTACAAAGACCAAAATGCCCCTCTCTTAAGTCATGCTAATAGGGTTTGGGTTTGGGGTTCCAAATGCACTCTAATTAATCCCTAATCACTCCAACTAACTAAATAAAATATAAATAACTATTCTACACCAATAAATAAATCTGACAAGGGTATTTGTTGGGTCTGACAAGGGTCCATTAGGGTCTGACATGGGTCCAGACTAGCCCAAAACCTAAAATAACTAATAAAAATAAATACAACAAACTAATTGAATATTTATACAAATATTTATGATCTATACATAATTTATCAAGTTAAAATAAATAAAAAAATACCCTGCCCTGGAAATGGAGTAGTGACATCGAGTCCTTCGGGGTATGTTTGGTTGTGTGGTGGACTCGTATCGCAAGTGTATCATAGATCTAGTGTGATACGGGTGCGATGCACTCCACGTGTTTGTTGTTTTGTATTTTTAGATCCAACTTTCCATTGATCATGAATAATGGTAATGTATACACTCATACGTGTATGTGTATATATATATGTATATGTATATGTATATGTATATGTATATGTATATGTATATGTATATATATATGTATATGTATATGTACTAGTGTATCAAGTATCTATATGCATATGTGTTTATATATATATAGATATAGATATACATCTATATATAGCTATATGAATGGTTATGTTATATGTATATGTATATATATATATATATATATATATATATATATATATATATATATATATATATATATATATGTGTGTGTGTGTGTGTGTGTGTGTGTGTGTGTGTGTGTGTGATGCTATCTATATGTGTAAATGTGTGTTGGTATATATATATATATATATATACATATATATATATATATATATATATATATATATATATATATATATATATATATATATGCTAGAGAGGAGAGTATATATATATAGGTTGATAAATATATAGGTGGGTAAATATATATATATATATATATATATGTATATAAGTAGTGTAGTGATATCTATACATGGTGTTTATGTAGGTAGATATAAACATAGGTATTTATACTTGTGGGTGTGTGTTGTGTTGAGAAGAAGGGGCTAAGGACAGGGAGCTGTGCACTGCACAGTGCATTAGAGAAGCACAGTGATCAGTGCAGTCATTCAACAATGTACAGCAAGCATAGCAGCATCACCATCAGCTATAACAGCAACTGCAGGTGCAGCAGTCCAACATTAGTACTGTAGTGAAACTGCAGTGCAGCAGCAGCAAGCACTGCACTTCAGCAATGCATAACCGAACCACAGCAGCTAGCAGCATGGGCCACTGCAGGAAGGGAAGAGCAACCTGCAGCAGAAGCCTTCAACAACCAAGTAGCAGCAGCTAGCAGAAAGGCCTGCAGTGCATAACAGCAATGGCTGCAGCAGCTTGCATCAGTTCAGCTGCAGCAGTACAGTGAATATCCAACATAGTACCCAGTAGCAGCAACTTCCTGTCTCAGTAGAGTATCAACAAGTTTCAAAGTTAGGTAGTATGATTAGTTAGTTATTTGATAGATAGTTTCTAGTAATTAGTCATCTATTTTGTTATCTAGTTAGTTGTTAGTTAACATTTTGGTTATTAGCTAGTTGATAGTTAGTTAAGTTATCTAGTTTAGTTAGTAGCTACATGTATGTACGTATGATTAATTAGTAAGTTAGATTTTTATATATATATATATATATATATATATATATATATATATATATACTACTTATGTATCTCTAGCTATGTATATGTATTTATGTATATATGGGTATATGTATTAGTTGACTTGATGGTTAGTGTAACATGGTAGTTAGTATTTAAGTTCATATTAGTATACTAGTAGTTGGTATAAGTACATACGAGTAGTTTATAGTGGATTTATATATATACCTATTAGTATATAGTTAGATTGGGTTGCTACAATATACTAGAGTGGCATTTACCTTGAGATACCAAGGTAAAAACTAAGGTAATGAGGATATTCAAGGTATTTGGGTTCGAGTATCAAGATGGGTGTTTAGTGGTGCGATACAGAGTTGGTTCAAAGCTAAGGTATCCACGTAGCATTTGTAATTAGGATTAGTATATTTAATATTGATTATATATGCGTATTATGATATTCTCATCTCTCTTGATTGCGTATCCAAAGATACGGTATCTTAGTATCTTAGATTTAGCTAGTGTGGCCTAGATTCTTAGTGTATGGACCCAATATCATAAAGATAGACTCATGCAACCTAGAAATAGGTAGTTTGACCAAGTTTGACTGGTTTGACTTAGAGTTGACCTATTTTGACAGTTTTGACTTAGAAATGGCTTTATGACCTAGAAGTTGACTAGTTTAACTTATTTTTTTCTAAAATCTTGTATTGATATTATATTCCCTATCCAGGTTTTTGAGGCACTGTACAAGACATCTGTGATACTATTTATCGGACTACAGGTAAGTACATTCTATAATAGTTTCTCATTTATGATATCCTCTATGTTCATTATATCTAGTGTAGATATCCTTGATTTCTTGACACGATGGTTTCGTGGATTGGTATATCCGGATCTCATCATGAGATATAATTCCTTGGTATATATGGTATATCTTGTGCAAGCCTTGTTTTCTTGTTTCTTGTACATGTACGGACACTGATTCTCGGGGAGACTAGTTACCTTCCTAGAGAATCCCGTGCCATAGCGTACCATGGTTGGATCTCCTATACCAGTCGGGGGTGGGGAATATTTTAGTATAGATATGTGATTATACCCTCCGTGTGCATGTCTTGTTCCTTTTGAGTGTTGGTCATACACCGCACGTATGACTAGCCAGGCCCTTATCCTTGTGCAAGTTCCTTATACAAGTTCCCAAATTGATCACATGTTAAAGCTAGTACTCACACACTTAGTCATTAGTATTCTTGTTCATTGCCATATTGTTTATTCTTGTATTTATTTTTAGTACTTTTCTTCATTGTATATCTCTTGTATCTATTGTTGTATCTTATATATTCACATCTATTTACTGTTATATAGTTTATATTATAGATTAGAACTGTTGTTAGAAATATAGTCTCCTCCTTTCTTGACTGGATATATATTTCCCAAATGATACTGAGGAGTGGTACCCTACTCATTACGGGCCTCAGGATGTTGTAGGCTTAGAGTCAGAGACCCTGGCTCAGGAGGGACTCATCTAGACTGAGATATACGACCTGAGACTCATAGCTTAGATGTTTAGTTATTCTCTTGTACTGGATTTGTCTCTAGCTTACTGTTTAGTATTTTTTTCTCTGACTCATTGATGTTATTATTTTGACTCATGAGTTGTATTGGGACTATTCTATTATTTTATCATATTCGTGTTATTCTCCATCTTAGATCTGTGATTAAGTATATTGATATTGTTGGTGGCTTATTATATTGCTAGATAGATTACTCAAACAGCGTTCTATCGCCGATTCTGCGACGTAGGCTGGGCGTTGTTCCTGACTTGCATCCCTACACCGGGTGCGGGTCGTGATATAATTTTAGTGGTAGCCCATGCATGTCTCTTCGAGGTCACAATTAGTGCGATTCATAGTGGTGCTCTGAATTGAGTGCTATTATGAGCATATTTCGGGATATAGGATATAGGCTATAGGCTGAGAATACTCAATCATATCTAGGAAAAACTCTTTTGATTCATTCAACTATTCTTTCTTGATATTGATACTTGATCTTTAAACTGTCTTTTCTTTGAGTTTCTTACATTATGTGCTATATTGATTCTTTCTTTCGTTTTATCTCAGGATGCTGCCTAAGACTAGATCACAGCAGGGAGAGCAGCTTCTGAGAGGTCTGTAATATCCCGAGGGCCTGTACCAGTCACTTCTCCAGTGATTGGAGTGTCAGCAACTTTTGAAGGTCCACCTCCTAATCAGAGGACTGTGCCAGCTGTATCTGAGGGACTTCCACCTCCACCTTTTATGCCAGCAGATGCAAAACAGATATTCACACTATTTTGTGAGATATTAGAGGTACAGAGGGCTCAGTCTGAGGCACACCAGAGATAGACCAACGTCTTGCGGCAGGGCATCGAGAGTGCTCATCAGCTTGCTCGTGCCGTTATAAAGTGAGGAGTTTTGGTCCAGCAGTAGGTTGCTCCTCAGGTTGCTCACCTTCGGCCATGCAACATTCAGGACTTTAAGAAGCTGGAGCCTAGGGTCTTCAAGGGGACGGAGGGTATCGTCTATGCTGATGATTGGCTCGAGGACATTAAGCATCTCATGAGGGTGTCCCGTCTTTCTGAGGATGTGAAAGTTGAGGTGGTAGGACTTCAGCTATTTGACGTTGCCCGCACTTGGTTCAGGAATGAGCCAATTTTTGCTGACGTAGGACAGTCTTGGGAGGTGTTCAAGGACCTCTTCAAGAATAAGTTCTTCGCTCGGGCAGACATGTTAGACTTGGGGAGGCAGTTTGAGGGCCTCATTTAGGGGGGCATGTCTGTGGAGGAATATATCGCAGAGTTTGATAGACTGAGCCAATTTACAGAGTATTTGGTGAAAGAGCTAGAGGTTTGAGCTATTCGTTTTTGCTAGGGTCTAAACTGGGAAGTGAAGATCCTTATTCCATCTTTTTATGAGACCTACTCGGAGATACTTGCGGAGGCAGGCAAGGTTGAGCAGGAATTGGGCTTGAAACCCAAGAGAGATCACGATTCTTTTCTGGGGGCAAACAACAACACAGTATCTGTCAAACGTCCTCAATTATAGTCCAGGCCTTCTTAGCAGCTGTAGCAGCACCAGACTCCAGCTAGGGCACCATTTCACTAGGCACCGCAGTAGCAGAGATAGTTACAGCAAGCTTCCTGCCACTTCTGCAAGAAGCCCGGCCACATATAGAAAATTTGCTGGAAGAGGTTGAGAGTTTGTCTGTATTATGGTACCGAAGCGTATCAGTTGAGCGAGTGTCCTTCCAATCCTCGTCGTGCAGTTCAGGGAGTAGCTCCAGCTCCGAGGACACAGGTGAGACCACCTGCAGTATAACTGAGGACCCAGCCGCAGCGTTATGTCCAGTATCAACATCAGGGAGGTGCACGTCAGCGACGAGTATTTTCTATGACCGTCAAGGAGGGCGAGCCCACCGGAGATGTTATTGCTGGTTCTGTTCTTCTTGATTCTATTCCATCTTTAGCTTTGTTTGATAGTGGCGCTTCCCATAGTTGTGTATCTATTTTTTTCTCTGAAGCATGGTTTGGTAGCTGATTCTTTGCTTAGGTCTTGCAAGATCATAACCGGGGGAGGCATTATCCTGGTTAATGATATTTGCAAAGATTGGGGAGTTACTCTGGGAGGCCGGGAGCTGAGTGTATGTCTACTTATAATGCCACTTCTGAGCTACAATATTCTACTTGGGATGGATTGGTTGAGTAGGCACCATGCTAGTATAGATTGTAGAGGAGGTAAACTTTTGTTTGGTCCGCCAGGAGAGCCAGAGTTTGAGTTTGCTAGAGGAGCTGTAGAGCAGGAAGAAGGCATTATTTTTGGAGCTATGGTGGAAGACAAGGAGTTGCCGCATCCGTTGATAGCAGAATTCTTTGATATATTTCTTGACGAATTGTCAGGATTACCGCCAGATCGAGATATTAAATTCTTTATAGACTTGGTGTCAGGTACAGAACTAATTTTACAGCATATCTATAGAGTAAACAACATCAAGCTGATCGAGCTGAAGAAGCAGGTAGACTAATTATAGGATAAGGGGTTTATCAGATCGAGTTCTTCACCGTGGGGAGCCCCGATATTGTTTTTACCGAAGAAGGATGAATCAGTGTGCATGTGCATTGATTATAGGGCATTGAATAATCTCACTATCAAGAATAAATATCCATTGCCACGGATTGATGATTTATTCGATCAGTTGAGTGGTGCCAAGGTATTTTCTAAGATAGACTTGAGATCAGGCTACCAACAGGTGAAAGTGAAGCCGGAGGACATGCCGAAGATGCTTTTAGAACTCGGTATGGTCAGTATGAGTTTATGGTGATGTCGTTTGGGTTGACAAATGCTCCGGCGATATTTATGAACTTGATGAACAAGGTGTTCCATCAGTACCTTGACAAGTTTGTGGTAGTGTTCATTGATGACATACTCATATACTCGAAGACACCGGAGGAGCACGAGGAGCATTTGTAGATTGTGTTGGATGTGCTGAGGAAGGAGAAGCTGTATGGGAAGCTGTCCAAGTGTGAGTTCTTCTTGGATAAGGTAGAGTTCTTGTGACATGTTGTGACTGGTGATAGAATTTCAGTGGAACCGAAGAAGATCACAGCAGTGGAGTCTTGGAAGACCCCGAGTTCAGTAGTAGAGATCAGGAGTTCTTGGGATTGGCAGGCTACTATAGGAAGTTTATGCAAGATTTTTTTAGGATTACCGAGCCGATGACCAGATTCACCCGGAAGGATGTAGATTTTGTTTAGATAGAGAATTGCCAGGTTACTTTTGAGAAATTAACGAAGAGGTTGATGTCTACTCCTATTTTGACGTTACGATCAGGGTCTGGAGGTTTCACTATTTATAGTGATGCATCGAGAAAAGGTTTGGGTTATGTTCATCAGTAGAATGGAAAAGTGATTGCCTATGCATCTAGGCAATTGCGTCCTCATGAGAAAAACTATCCTACCCATAATTTGGAGTTGGCAGCAGTCATCTTTGCCCTGATGTTATGAAAATACTATTTGTACGAAGAGCATGTGCAGATCTTCACAAACCACAAGAGATTAAAGTACGTTTTCACACAGAAGGAGTTGAACATGAGACAACGTCGATGGATAGAACTGATAAAAGATTTTGACATGTCTTTGCAGTATCATCCTAGGAAAGCTAATATAGTTGCCGATGCCTTGAGCAGGTATCCGGTAGCTATGTTCTTGACGCAGGATCGATAATTGTTGGAAGACTTGGAGAGCTTGGGCATTGAGATAATAGTTCCTAGTTTTTCTATACAGATATGGTGGTTATAGATAAACTCGAAGTTGATGGACAGGATCAAGGCAGCCCAGTATGAGGATGTATCTCTAAGGAGCATCGGAGCTCAGGTGAGAGAAGGATTGAAGGATGATTTCACCATTGCTGAGGATGGTTCTTTGCAGCATGGTGCTAGATTGTGTATGCCTAGTGGGGAGCTGCGTGAGGATGTATTACAGGAAGAAAATCACTCTCAATATTCCATACATCCATGTGCCAACAAGATGTATCCGGATATACGAGAGAGTGTACGGTGGTATAGTATAAAGAGGGAAGTAGCACAGTTTGTATCCAGATGCTTAGTATGCCAACAGGTAAAAGCTGAGAGGCAGAGGACAGGAGGTTTACTTCAGCCATTACCCAATCCAGAGTGGAAGTGGGAGCACATTACTATGAATTTTGTGTCCAGACTTCCTCGATCTCCATGAGGGAAAGACGTAATTTGGGTCATCATTGACAGGTTGACCAAGTCGGCCTACTTTTTGCCTTTCAAGGTGGGTTTGTCTACGGAGAAGCTGGTAGAGATATATTTGAGACAGATCGTCAGGATACGTGGAGTTACCTTCAGCATAGTCTCAGATTGAGATAGTCCTTTCACTTCTTATTTCTGGAGGAGTTTGAAGGCGAGTTTGGGCACCCAGCTCAAGTACAGTACTGCATATCATCCCCAGACAGATGGACAATTAGAGAGGACTATTCAGACTCTCGAGGATATGCTATGCACTTGTGTACTATATTTTTGGGGTTCTTAGGAGGACCATCTCTATTTGGTAGAGTTTGCTTATAACAACAGCTACCATGCTAGTATAGAGATATCACCATTTGAGGCTCTGTATGGTCAGAGATGTCGTACTCCCTTGTCATGGGATGATGTTAGAGAGAGAGAGAGCTTTGCTAGGGCCAGAGATGGTTGTGGATGCAGTAAAGAAGGTTAAGCTGGTTAGAGACAGACTTCGAGTGGCACAGGACAGACAGCGGCATTGGGCCGATAGCCACCGGAGACCTTTGGAGTTTGAGGTATTGTTTTCGATATTTGTTTTATGCTTGTTATTGGTTGTTGGTTATAGATTAAGTTCTTAAGGTTGTATTTTGTTCTAGGTTGGTAGTTTGGTGTTTCTGAGGATTTCTCTGATATGAGGCATGATTTACTTCGGTGGAGGCGAAAAGCTTAGTCCGCAATTCATCAGACCTTTCACTATTCTAGAGAGGGTCGGTGGAGTTGCCTATAGACTAGACTTGCCACCTGCATTGGAGGGAGTGCACAACGTCTTTCATGTGTCATAGTTGAGATGGTACGTGACAGATCCTAGTCACGTGTTGGATCACTCAGAGATAGAGGTGGGCCATACTCTTAGCTATCCAGAGCATCTAGTTGGAATTCTGGATCGGAGAGAGAAGGTGCTGAGGAACCAGACTATTTCTTTGGTATGCGTCACATGGAGGCATCACTTTCCAAGGGAGTCTACCCGAAAAACAGAAGATGAAATGCGAGAGCGTTA